>JASCZW010015987.1:0-19517 GCA_034211315.2 Aedes japonicus
TCGGAGTAGGGACAAGAGGCTAGGTCCGGCCAAAAAATTGTAGAAACGTTGTGTGTTTTGAGAAACGACAGCAGTCGTTTTTTCAGGCATTCATTCATGTATACTTGACCATTTACAGTAGAAGTTGTCACGAAAGGCTTGTTCCGTTTACCATACGAACAAATCCCCTGCCAAATCATGAACTTCTTGGGGAACTTTGACACTTGCTGTTTCTTGAGAGAAAATTTCGTTGAAATCAACCCAAAGAGAGAAATGTCACAGCTTATTGAAAGTGATGCAGTTTAACTGTGGACACCCTTTATACCTGTGACTTGAAGAGCAACGTTTACATTGCGACCAGAACCGTCAACCAGGAAATTTATCTGAGCGAGTGCCTACAAAAACGTCTACTGCCTTTCCTGTAGCGACACAATTGTTCCGTTCTATTTTGGCCGGATTTGGCATCTCGCCATTGTGTGTGTGTGTGTCTTCCTCTATCCCTCACCCAACCGGGGGCGTTGGGCGAGTAGAACTGCGAATAATTTGATCAATCATATGCTCTGCAATGGTGTCCTTTTTGTTATGGAGGCCAATACAATAGAAAGGAGAGCTTTGGAGGCAAGACAAGTTATCCTCAAAGCTTTTGGGGAAATGGGATGTACTGAGAGTCACAACAGGTACAGTAAAACATTACATAGGCGCTCTTATTCACAATTACAACTCAGGAATAGAAGGTCAAGAAGAGCCACCGTCACCAAGCTTGAACCGTGTACCTGGGAAACCCACAATACCCGCGGCAATAGGCAGCGGTTAATGCCCTGGTCATATTTAGTAAAAAATTGCATTTTGCATATGGGGTGATCTCACCTTCTTGATTAACTTTTTTGAACCATGTTTGAAGTTTGAACCAGGTATTTAATAAATCCATTATACCTACCACCTTAGCCAGCAAACAATGTTCTGTGCGTATTTAGTGTATTACGGGAGCTAAAACACTGATATCAAAAATATAAAAAAGTAAAAAGTACTTAGCTGAATTCCATTTCATTACGTGTCCGATCCCAAAAACCCGATCAGGCAGCTAGCATCGAGCAATACCCATAACCTACAGCTGAAGACTGAAGACACGGGTATCGTTTAATCCGGGTTTCATAATCCAAATAGACGCACAGAATTAAGTCTAGTTGATAACGTCGAAACATTACGAAAAACTTCACATGCTAGATTTCATAGAGACGATTGATCCACATCACAGGGCAAGCCACACACAATCGTAGCAAGGACACGCAGCAACGCACAGAGTATGATGGTCGGTTGGCTTTCCCTTAACAATCAATGGAAGCATACTCCGGAGAGCACTCCATGGCTGAAATTTAAAGAAAAATACAAATAAAAATATAATGAAAATGGAGCAAAAATGTCAAGAGAATTTTTTTCCTGTTTTTCTTCTTCCTTTTTTTCGCCGGATTTGGCATCTTGCCATTGCGGAAAAAGGGCCATGGAGTGGTATGCTGCCAACAACATTCTAGTGGTGCCCAAGGATAAGAACCACCGCAACACGCCAGAGCTCCGCCCAGTCGAACAATATTGGGCCATCGTCAAGCGGAACCTTAAGAAGACTCAAGAAGCTGTTGTGAGCGAGAAACAGTTCAAGGCAAACTGGCGTTCTGCGGCGAATAAAGTGGACAAGGAGACTGTACAATGTACATCTGTTATGGCAGGTGTTGAACGAAATACCCGGCAATTCGGATTCGGTCAAAAGGAAGCTTAGCTGAATATTTCTCCTGTATTTTGTATTAACTGAACTTGAAAAATAAAAAGAATTTGACTTATTAATTAAAACTTTGATTGACGCACACAAATAACTGTTTGACCAAATTGTGATCGGAACACCCTTTAGATAAAAATAGATCAAATAGATATAGTGGCGCCCAGGGATGCCACATATACAGATTTATCTTTAATCATACAGATTTTTTGCAGTTTTTGGATACAGAATTCTGTATATACAGATTACAGATTTTTAGAAAAAAAAAAATACAGATTTTACAGATTTTTGAAACATCCCCTCTTTTGTTGCATTTCATGATCATGTTTAAATAACCATATTTGGAAATATCATTGAGCCGCCTACAGAATATGTCATATATTCATCGACATATCGGAAGAATGCCCATTTCGAAGGCATCAAGCTAACTAATCTTGGTGGGCAGCATCCATTTCAATTCTGTATTCAAACTTCATAAACATCTGCTGAGTCACGATCGCCCAAGTAACAATTCAAATGCAAATTGGTTTTATTCATGTTTTATGGTAGTTTTATCAAAGCATTATGGAGATCATCTAGTTTTATCAGGGCATTTTCCAAGTTAAGGTGGTTTTAATTGATCAACAGTTCTTAAGAGTGATTAAAGAACACTTGAAGAAACCTCCATAAAACTACATCATTAATAAGTGTAATTCACCTTATAATTAAGTTTATAAGATACTTGAGTCCCCTCTCAAGACATCGATTCGCAACTTTCATAAAACCGGATAAAAGTTTTGAGAAAGTTTTATGATATTCTTCTTTAAGATAAATGTATCTTGAAAATGCTGCCATAAAACGCTCTTAGAACCATTTGGTTTCAAATAAGAGCACATACTCTTGAGAAAGAACATTTAGTGAAAAATAAACAAACTGGACAATGGACGCAGATAGGTGAAAGAAAATATAAAATAGTGGATCGTTCAAGCGGAAATTCAATAAAAACCTATCCAATATATTGAATACTCCTTCATCTCAGCCACCAACGACAATTTTTTTTTCACCATTGCTAGATTCCATTGGATTCGCAGCCTTCTGAGACTAACTTATCAAAAGGGTCTATGCGTTATGCGTCCTACTTTTTTGTAACGAATCAAATTAAATGGTGCAATGTGTCGCCAGTTGAAAACCGAGAATCATAACTCATGATTATTGATTTTATGCCAGTTGTGTAAGTTGAACCTAACGTCCCAGGTAGTACGTTATTGCCATGCGTTATCGTATGTCCACCACCGTTAAATCTAAAGTCGGAAGTAGGGCGTTGGAATCGCTCAGTGATCTACTACACAACGCACTTCATCCGACGTTAGGTTTAGCATATAGATCAAGAGGAAAAATCATTCTTCGCTCAACTGATGTTTCCGCCTTCCAGGCAATATTTATTATCTGTTATTCTTCCCAAAACCATTGCTAGCATATTCAAGTAAAATTTTCTTTTTGTTTTTTTTTTTTTGTTTTTTTATCGACTTACGCTGGTGAATAAAAATATTAAATTATAAGCTGTTATTATGACTAAGAACGACAATTATGCATAGGCACTTTTGATTTGCACGGTCACATTTTCTTTGATTATGAAGTACCTTTTTCACACTGATTTTATGGCTATCTTACGAAAAACTTGTTTACCTTGAGCAATTCAAACAAGTTTTATTCAAGCGTTACTCATCTTTTTCAAGAGTAGAACAAATAAAGATGAACTTATCGCGCTCCTCAAAAAATCTTGTTAGTCTTGTGCAAGAAATATAGGTTTTATTTGCGTTTTATGGCAGTTTTAGATAAAACCATTGGAAAAATGGCGAGGGTGGCTATTTTGGATTCTCTCGGAACGGTAGCCATTTTCATAAGTATGCAACAAAACACTCATTTATTCAATGGTACGAAAAAACAATGCTGTTTAAAATACATTTTGGAACATAAAATGGATTGTAGACACAATTTATTCACGATCTAACAATTTATCAGCCTTGTCACCTAATTGTTGAATTTTCAACTATTTTTTTTTATTTTTTTAAATAAGTCAATGTTTTAGCAATAATTCGGAGGCGCATTAAAATTTTAAGAATGTCTTGAGTGTCATTACAAGTGTGTGCCGATAAAACTCTCAAGTTTTAAGCGAACCTTGGGATATAGTCTTGAGAACCTCCTGTAGTATGGGCCTTTTGGAACTTTTAGGGTTTTATGGCTGTTTTATTGATGTTATGTAGAATATCTAGTTTTATGCGTGGTTTTATCAAATGAGTCTTGAAAACTTCTTCAAGTGTACCTTAAAAATGTATTTGTTACTTGGGTCGGTGGTTAGCATCAATCTATACAATGATTGTTTTTGTATGTCTAGTACGCTTTGGCTATTATTATCAATCCTACTAAATAACTTGAAAAAACCACTAGAAATTGTGCAAACGCAGGTCGTAAATGATGACAGGGGGATGGACATTTTTCAATAGTCAATCCAAGCTCCCCCGGTGGACAGCATCTCTCTCAATAATTAACTGGTATGGGCTACTTCTTTTCATGTCTGATTCGTATACTTCGATTCTAAGGTTTGATGTCAGACAATGTTATTGCATCGATAGCATAAGCTACTGGTTCTTGTATAATATGAACAACAACAAGAACAAGCCTAAAATTTATATATTGATCGTTTTAATTAATATCTTGATTTGGTGAGCAATGCACAAATTGAACTTAAATTCCTCGTGAACTTTTATTTCTACTTATTTCAGCTCATCAAATGAAAAACAATCTGATCTTGGTACCCTTTGCAGCCAAGTTATATTAATAGTATTTGCAAAATTTTGTTTTACTTTCATGTTGAATATTTTCTTACATAGCTGCAAACTTGGAATAATCCACAGGTTTTTGGTAATTTTTTATTTAGTTGCAATAAAAAAATAGTTTGATTAGAACAATAAAAACCAACGAACTGATTTGAATAATGATATATTTTGCTTCAAGCGGAGT
This sequence comes from Aedes japonicus, assembly GCA_034211315.2. Lineage (NCBI taxonomy): Eukaryota > Metazoa > Arthropoda > Insecta > Diptera > Culicidae > Aedes > Aedes japonicus. Next base: position 4,748 of record JASCZW010015987.1, read on the forward strand.
ACTGCGTTATTTGAATTACTTTTCAGAATTTAATCGATTGGAAATGTCTTTACCTACCATAACAAAATATTTGGATGCTTACCACCGAGTGTTGTTTTCGGCGTGAACTATGAGATTTTCGTCCTTGAAGGAATTGGAGAAAACTTTAATCGACGAGTGGTATAAAGTACCACTGGACGTCATTAAAACCCTCTACACTTCCATCCCCAGGCGGATTGAAGCCGTCCTGGTAGCGGAAAGACCCTTCCCTATACTCAATCGAATTATTGCTAGCTTATCCGAACCAAAGCTAAATAAATTGATCTTCAGAGGTACCAGGAAGCTAGATCAGGCTAGCCAGTGAATCTTATAGTCCATATTTTGTGGTAAAATCGTAATTGATCCTTACTACAGGTTCCTCCAGGGACATTCCGGTAGTTCCAAGAGTGGCCAATGTATGAAATGGCCTTCTGAAGTTTATCAATATATGAATATTGAATTAGTTTGAATATTTATGAAAAATCATGAAGATAGAGCTGCCGCACGGCATGTTTTGGGATAAATGCCAAACTGGTCGCTACTACAGGTTCCGAAAACGTTCCGTTGGTTCCGGGAGTGGCCAAAATGTCAAGGTTCTACTTCTAGTTTATAACAAAGTTTGTGATGAAAAACTTAGAAGAGAGAGCTGTCACATGGCATGTTTTGAGTAAAATGAAGAGTTAACCGCATCCAAGACCCTTCATCTGTTTCATATCTCACCATATCTCGGCCAATTTAAGGCCGATTCCTGAAATAAATTTTTCATTAGCTTAAAAAATAGTTTGTCTTTACGTGTGTTTACAGAAAAAAAATGTTTGGCAACGCCATCTTGTACAAAATCTCATCACAAATTCCCGGAACAACTTCTCGGAATCCAGAACAACTCCGGTGTCCTAGGACCATGGCCAATTATGTTACCAAGATATAAAATTAAATTAATTTTCTAGTCAAATGCTTCTTGTCTTAATTAAATTGGATAATATTTCATGAAGAAAGAGCACTACAAAGTTGATCAGAAATTTGCCTGACCTGATCATTTTGTAAGTATAAAGTGTCCCTTGACTCAGCCTTATATGCAACGATCGATTACATTTTTTATTATAAAGCATAAAGTATTTGGGCTTGAAGCAGTATTTAACTAGTGGTATGCATCTCGAAAAGTTACACAACTCATTTTATAAAGTCAGAAACTTTTGAGGTATATGGATGTAATGTCGGTCTATGGGTACCAAATTGGGTCTGTTCATGGATGTAACTTCATCCCACTTGACAGATAGGCGATTAAATGTAGTCTACGATTTTTTTTTTCTGATTTTCTGATTTAAGGCCAACTGTATTCGTTTACCCAACACAACATTTCATAAATCAAACAAAAGCAAACTGCTACGAAACACTTAAGTAATTTTCACATATAATTTAGTGGTTATTTGATAATCAAAACATTATTATTCACTTTACACAGATTTTGTTCTTTAAGTTTGTGTTAAGATGAACCATATGAAAACATACATTCGAAACTCAGACATTTTTTTCAATAACAACACTTGTACTACGCTATTCATACAACAGGCCATAGTTGGGAACATAGAATAAAATATGTTTTTAATATTGAGTTTTTAATATTGATAAGTGAAGATTGTATGCTTAGGAGAAACTACTTCAATCATAAATTCACAGTCCATGCAGCTACTCGTGCTGATTGGGATACAGGAGAACAGGGTTTTCGTCCGGGCTCAACAATCTTCTATACAGATGGTTCAAAGCAAAATAGTTTGGTAGGGGCTGGTATAACTGGTCCTGGGATAAACTTGTATGTGGCAATGGGAAAATATCCCACAGTGTTTCCAGCTGAAATATATGCCATACTGGAATGTGCATCAATCTGTATGAAAAGAAATTATAAAAATGCGAACATATGCATTTGTTCAGATAGCCAAGCAGCTCTGAATTCAAAGTTCAAGTCAAAAACATTCACATCTAAACTGGTGTGGGAATGCGCACAATTTTTACAGCAATTGTCCTGTCGCAACATGGTTAACCTCTATTGGGTTCCTGGTCATTGCGGAATTGAAGGAAACGAAAAAGCTGATCAGATGGCAACAATAGGGTCATCCATGCAATTCATAGGGCCCGAACCATTTATTGGTTTATCTTCTTGCGCCTTAAAAGTAGAACTAAAGAACTGGGAAAAGGGCAAAGTACAGGCTATCTGGAATAGTACCTCCAATGCCCGGCAATCCAAACAGTTCATTAAGCCTAACGCTTCTCATACGAAAAAGTTACTTAAACTTTCGAAACATGACTTGAGAATATACACTGGTTTGATAACTGGACATTGTCCGAGTAAATATCACCTGAAAATCATCGGTAAACTTCATGAAGACAAGTGCCGCTTTTGTGGAATAGAGAGTGAAAGCTCTAAGCATTTAATGTGCGACTGTGTTGCACTATTCAATAAACGATGCAGATTTTTTGACAAGGGGCTCATTGAACCCTGTGAGGTCTGGAACGCTGCTCACAATCAAGTGGTACACTTCATAAGAAATGTAGTACCTGCTTGGGAAAATTGCCTACTGCCGTAGTGGTAGTTACTCCAAATAGTAACTTACCTTTGCGATAATATGGCATAAATTAAAAGGAGGACACGCCACAATAAATCAAATCAATGGTCGCAGTGGCAATACGTCCCCAACAAGGGAAAAAAAAATATTGAGTCTACAAATCATTGTTATTATACCTTTGTGAACAGTCAATTTATAACGTGTGACTCTTTTCTGTGCATATTGGCTGCATTACTTGGTTTATGTTCAATTTAGTTAAATTTAGATAACTGAAAGATCATGTAGATAATGTTCAGCTTAGCCAGTGAAGTCATGATGTCTAAAACGTTAAAGAAATCGAAAACTACGCGGAAGTGAACACCTAAAAATTGGTTCAAAATGTCTCAATTGTTTCGAAATAAATCGGTCATCTTGATAGAAACATGATTTTGTTGATTATCGCCGAATTAATGAAATATTTGGTACATAGGCTGAATAAAGGAGCTAGGCTAACAATAACATCCCGATACCCTATTTGGTTCAAATGCGATGCACGCAAAGTTATTTTTCAACCAGTGAACGGGAATCAAACAATAATTAAATATATTATACAGATTTTTTTTTACAGATTTTCAAAATTTGGATACAGATAAAAAAGATTTTTCGATTTAAAAATACAGACTGGCCATGAAAAAAATGTGGCAACACTGGTGGCGGCTCATCTGTTGGTAGGTTCTAAATTTAGTGTCTAGTTTGTTTAGCTCGAACAAGCTTGAACCAGTCTCAGGCTAAAAGTTACATAAAAACAAACCAAAAAGTCCTTGTAGCGGATTAGGTTGAACTATATAATTGACTTGCAGATACAAACGCTGCCGACGGGAATTTTTCTCGTGCCAAGAGATGTTCTCCTTTATTTATTTGATCTGATTTGAATTACTGCACATTTTTTTCTGGAAAAGTAGTAAAATTTTCGTTTCAATCATATCGGCCATCAACTTATTGATCACTGGTACGCTTTTCATAATAAATCCAAATTTTCAACAGCAACATTATAGGTACGAAATATTCGCCAATTTCTTGCCGGATATCCTGCTGAAACAAGCGACACAGTAAATGAATGCTTGCGGGCTCCATGTTAATAGTATGCTTTTTGCAGCAGCACTCACTAGGTGTCAGACACCAGTAGCAGAAGCTGGAAATTTCGTCTCATCAGTGAGGCTAAATGAACAGTAGGGTGAAAGTACCTTTTTTGACACTGAATTCTCTACTGCCAAGGAACTCATATATTCACCGATTCAACAAAAGCAATGATAGTGCCCAAAGCTGCTTCGAATTATAAAAATTGCTCATTTTCTGAATACAGGCCAACAATAACCGAAGCGTTCCATAATTGACTCCGGAAAAAGGTTGACCTTTTTCGTCGCTGCTCATTTCTAGGCAAGAGAGTCTGTTTTCGTCGTTCAGCAAAAAAGTGCAATAGAGAGAACAGCTCGTTCCATAATGACTATGTTTCTGTTTTTCGTTTGCAATAATCGTTTGTGTTCGTGACGATTCCGCTTGCATATATTTTTGTACTGAATTGAGAAAATTAGTTTGTAAATACAGCTAATACTGGTGCGTGTCAGTTTCTTCTAATCATAATTTGAGGAATAGTAATTAAATCGATTCTCCTTGGACCAAATTCTGTACGAATACTTATATTCCATCGAAAATCTCCAACGACGTGTACGTCACCCCTGAAAACACCAGCAGCTGTGCTTGCGTATCATAAAGTAGCAGCAACTAGCAAAATAACCGACTGGAAGAACTTTTTCACACCCCAACTATGAAAAACCGAGACTTTGACTTGTGGGTAAAGTGAACCATGCTCTCAGCGCACACGCACACACACACAAACGAACAAAGTTACAATTATGCCATCTTTCCATGCTGATGCTTCTGCTGCTGATGCTGCTGCTGCTAAGGTCTCGTAGGAAAATGTGTTTTGAAAAAAAAAAGTTGGAATTCAATTAAGATTCTTCTGATGGCTCGTGAAAAAGATCTTGATAGTTTATTTGGCGAAAAATGCAAAATAGTTACAGTTGATGAGGTTTTGTGAGTTTTGCTTTCGCTTATAAAAAAACGGTTGGTCGGATGAACACAATTTGGAACTCTAAGGCTTCATCACCATTTTGCACAGTGCCGGCTATCAAATGTTATCGATGGAAATCTTGTAACGACTGAGCGTTGTTTTGAAATAATTATGATCGTCTAAAAACAGCTATCCTCATTAATCATGTTTTGATAATATTTTTAAATTTATTATTCCCTGCAAAATAAACTCCATTTTACCAGCTTTACATCCATGTGGAACTGTTGCGCACAAAACATAAACGTTTGCGGTTATATGGCATAGGAGTTAATTGCTAAAAGCAACGTACACGACAAACACCATAGTCTGTGCTGTATCGCTCTCGTAGGATGTAAGATCCTCTGGCACAACAAGACGGAATGAATTAAACGACGTTGTTTTTTGACAAACATTTTCCTCAAGTTGCTCTTTTTCTATGCAAAGGTTCATCCACTCTTTGAAGCAAACTAAGCGTTTTGGCAATTCAAGGTGCGACATACGTTAACGTTGAATCAACAGAAGATTATGTTCTCGGAAGCTCGGGGGCTCCAAATGACATTCTGAAAAGCTGCAGCATCATAATGCAATGGCAAACTTTTGTCAGTTTTGCATAATTCTCTTCCTCCAACTCAATTTCCAATGACGTCGACGACAGCGGCGGTGGTGCCTCCTCAGCAACAGCTTCAATCCCGGCTTGAAATGACTCGACGAATTAGGAATAAATCCTACCCCTCTACCCACCACCTTCCGACACAGGTAGCCAGCCGTTGTTGATCCTCGTCATCGTCATCGTGTCTCCGTGTTGTTACCTTCCCGTTCGCATCTCAGTTGTACGACGTGACGAAAAAAGTCTCAAAGCTGAGGAAATACAATGCCACGTCTGAGCTCGGGAGCTAGTTCATCATTAGTAAAATCCTCTAAGGCCATGGGAGTCGTTTCATCCTGTTGCAAAGTATGATACGTTTTTTGCTGTCACTCAAGTGTTGCCATATTTATTTAAAAAAAACGGACCATATCATGGTGCGTTGGGATAAAAACTTGCCTACTGTTTAAAGGGTGATACGGTCAAAATTTGGTCAAGGGAAAACGCGTGTAAATCTGTGAAATCGTTTATTTAAAAAATCAAATTAAATTTCTTTTTCAAGTTCAATTAGTATAAAATTCAGGAAAAATATTCAGTTAGGCTTCCGCTTTTCCAAATCCGAATTGCCGGGCCTTACGCTTGACCCCTGCCATCAGATTTTGTACAGCCACCTTGTCCACCTTCTTCGCCGCAGAAAGCCAGTTTGCCTTGAACTGCTGCTCGTCCTTAGCAGTTTTTTTGGTCTTCTTTAGGTTCCGCTTGACAATAGCCCAGTATTTCTCAATTGGGCGGAGCTCTGGCGTGTTGGGAGAGTTCTTGTCCTTGGGAACCACCTGCACGTTGTTGGCGGCGTACCACTCCATGGCCTTTTTACCGTAATGGCAAGATGCCAAATCCGGCCAAAATAGTACGGAACAACCGTGTTTCTTCAGGAAAGCAGCAGACAACACTCTTTCACGTAAATTTCTTGGTTGACAGTCCCGGAAGCTATGAAAATGCTGCTTTTCAAGCCACAGGTACATATGGCTTGCCAAACCAGATATTTCTTTGCGAACTTTGACAGTTTCGTGTGCTTGAAAATATCTGCTACCTTTCCCCTTCCTTTTGCCGTATAAAACTCCTGTCCCGGAAGCTGCTTGTAGTCGGCTTTGACGTAGGTTTCGTCGTCCATTACCACGCAGTCAAACTTCGTCAGCATCGTCGTGTACAACCTCCGGGATCGCGCTTGGCCGTCGTATTTTGTTTATCATCGCGATTTGGAATCACTACCTTCTTGTAAGTCGATAGTCCGGCTCGTTTTTTGGCTCGATGCACGGTTGTAGACGATACACCCAGCTTATTTGCGGCATCTCGGAGAGATAGGTTAGGGTTTCGCTTGAAACTACCGGCAACTCTCTTTGTCGTCTCAGCGGCTTCCGGTTTTCGATTTCCCCGATCCAGACTTCCTGGCTGTCGACAAACGTTCCCCAAACACTTTAATTACATTTGTAACGGTTGATTTGGCAACTTTTAGCGATTTTGCCAACTTTGCGTGCGAGTAGCTCGGATTTTCGCGATGCGCGAGCAAAATTTTGATACGCTGCTCTTCTTGCTTGGACGGCATTTTGAAAACTGAAGAGTGAATTCCAAAATCAAAATAGGAGCAACATTCTACACACACACACCTTCAAAATGAGGGGTGTTCAGGTTTTTTAAATGCAAAATTGAAAGAAATACGTCAAGTTGATATTGACCAAATTTTGACCGTATCGCCCTTTATATCTTAGATTCAAAATTTGTTCGAGTATCATAATCGTAATTCATAGCATATAAATAATTATTTATACATTTGGTGATTCATATGTATAAATTAAAATTCGTTTGTGTGAAAGACAAAAAAAGTTTGTGTGAAAGAAATGAGTTTTTACTACAACTTCCGTAGAAGCTTCCTGAAAGTTGGCGTAAAAACCAATTTCATATTCACATTTTTATTATACTTAACTTTTCCGGTTCCTAAGATTACTTTGATCACTTTGACTGACGTATTAAGAAAAGGATTTTTTTTTATTATCGTACAGGTTTGGGCCTAAGGGTCTCAGGTGGTAACGAAACTTTATCCACGCCACGTTCATGAATATATGACTTAAAAAAAATATTAAAACATTCGGGCTTGCCAGTTTTCCTGGCAAACGCCAATTGAAGTTTTTCGATTTTTCAAAACAAAACAGACTTCAAAAATCTCATCTTTTTTCTCCAAACCATGATGAAATTTTTCTCAAAATTTGGAAAAATATGATTTCAATAAAAATGCCTACAAAATTTTCCACAGTGAAGGAAATTTCAGTGAACATACTGAAAGGAAAATGCGGAAAATCATTTTTTGAGACATGAAAATTTTTGAAAATTATATTTTCTTCACTGATATAGTTTTTTCTTTGTGTTCTGCCATACCTGGAGTAACGATCTATGTTGATGTTGTTTAAGAAGGAAATAATTTCTCAGGAGTGGACAGATTTTTTTTTGCTAGAACAAAGTTGTGAAGATAAAGAATTGATAGTTCCGTTAGTGTACGGCAGGCTATGAAAATTGAATAGAAGTACTTTTTGAAATTAAGCGGAAGGCATTGTGAGGTGGTATTTCGAAACAAACACACAATCCTTTGCCGAGCATCTCCATGCGGAGAAGCTCAAGGCAGGAACAAATCCACCGCCTTGACTGGCAAAAAAATGTGCGCTTGATTGTGCTCGTATAAAGGGTGTTCCGATCAAAATTGGGTCAAACAGTAATGTGTGTGAGTCGATCAAAGTTTTTATTAATTAAATTAAAAGTTAAATTCTTTTTCATTTTCAAGTTCAGTTGATACTGAATACAGGAGAAATATTCAGCTAAGCTTCCTTTTGACCGAATGCGAACTGCCGGGTCTTTCGTTTAACACCTTCCATAAGATTTTGTACAGTCTTCTTGTCCATTTTAATCGCCGCAGAACGCCAGTTTGCCTTGAACTGTTTCTCGCCAACAGCAGTTTTTTGAGTCTTCTAAGGTTCCGCTTGACGATGGCCCAATATTGTTCGATTGGGCGGAGCTCTAGCGTGTTTGGAGGGCCCTTGTCCTTGGGCACCGCTTGAACGTTGTTGGCAGCATACCACTCCATGACCTTTTTTCCGTTTCCGGCAAGATACCAAGTCCGGCCAAAACAGAACGGAGCAATTTTGTCGCTTCAGGAAAGGCAGTAATGTTTTTGTAGGCACTCGCTCAGATAAATTTCCTGGTTGTCGGTTCTGGTCACAATGTAAACGTTGCTCTTCAAGTGACAGGATAGATGGCCTGCCATACCAGATATTTCTTCGCGAACTTTGGCAGGTTAATGTGCTGAAAATATCTGCCACTTTTCCCCGTCCGGCTGCCGTATAAAATTCCTGTCCAGAAAGCTGACGTAAGTTTCATCGTCCTGTACCACGCAATCAAACTTCGTCAGCATCGTCGTGTACAACTTTTGCGATCGTGCTTTGGCCGACGTGTTTTGTTTATCGTCGCGATTTGGAGTCACCACTTTCTTGCAAGTTGACAGTCCAGCTCGTTTTTCAGCTCTATCTACGGTTGAAGGCGCCACTCCCAGCTTCTTTGCGACATCTCGAACGGAGAGGTTGGGTTCCACTCGAAACAGCGGGCAACTCTTTTTGTCGTCGATGTGGCCTCCGGCTTTAGATTTCTCCACGATCCAACTTTCCTGGCTGTCGACCAACGTTCACCGAACACTTTTAGCACATACCTAATTGTAATGTTTTGTATTCTCCGTGCGTGGAGTAACGATTATGATGTAGAAGGAGATGTTCGCTCATCATCATAAGGCACCAAGAGTGGACAGTAATGTTTTTGCTAGAATAAAAGATATGAAAAGAATGTGTTTAAAGTTCCGTCAGTGTACGGCAGGTTGGAAATAGAACAGATGTTTGAAAATTGAGCGAAAGGGCATGGGTACAGTAGTACTCGAACCAAGGACGTCACCCTTTGCCTAACATCCCACTGCGGGGTAGGCCGAGGCACGGACGAATCCGCCACCTCAACAGGCAAAAGGTGACGTTTGGAAAGCGCTCATGCACCACTGATGGCTTTGTGATAGTTATTCTAGCGATATATTGTGTGCACTCTGTTTTGATGCACACATGGGAGAGGGACTCTCTCCTCTTTTTAGGTTTGTTTTGATTCGCAACGTCTGAGATCACTCAAGTTTTTTCTCGTCATCTCTAACGTAGATACCTCGGAGAGAAACACCGTGAAGCGTTGCGATATGATCCACACCAATATGATTAATGGTAACCACAATACGCACGGTCATCGGAAAAGCCTTTTTTCATGGCAAAATTAATAACTCCTAAGGATTACATTGTCGAAACAAGGTGTCATCAACAAATTTGTACCTAAAAAGTTTTCCAGCTTGTGGTGATAGTTTTGTTGATCTTAACTTTACGCCCTATTGTTACCAACAGCGAAACACAATAGACGGGTTATGTCAAAGGCAAGTTTGTAGAAAATATGAGTTCAAGCAACTTTGCACAAGACAGCATTATTCTAGCTCTCCATCCGACCATGATAGAGCTATTTTTCTGCTTTTAATCAGGATGTCTCTAAGAAACGAGATCTTTTGTTTATAACTTTTTTGTATCTTATTTTGAGAAAGAGAGTGATCGTCAAACAAAATATGGGAACAATAAGGTTTGGATTCTGTTAAGTGTGTAACGCTTTATTATTTCAGTTGAATTATATGAACGATAGCTTCGAAACACTTTTAATTAAATCTTAGTACGAGAGCGGTTACAATAACTTCTTATTTTCACTCCTCCGGTTACCCAGATTCAAACTATCAGCCGATGCAGGCAGATGGACAGCTCCTCCGGGCCCATCTTGATGACTTTAGCTTCAATATCATCCTTGCCATCCGTTAGAATCCTCAGCTACGCCCAGGGTGCGAGTTGGTGTGTTCCCATCGCTGACGTCTTCCGCTGTTCTTAGCCTTTAGCGCTTTTGTCCCTTCAAAATCTCCCCACACTCTTCGTAAACCAATCCTTCCATGGGCTCTGCTCCAAATACCCGACGACAGCCTCAGCCAGGGCGCTGCGCTGAATACTGCTTTTATATAAAGGCTTGTTCGCGACAAAATCTGGACAGATTAAATTTGTAATTAAACAAATTTGCTGTTAGCTCAATCAAAAATACATTTTTAATTCATTTAATTCTACATTATTAGTCATCTTACAACTTTTTACAGTAACTTAATTAGGCTACATGAAGAAATTACGAACTTCTGAGGTAACTCCAGCCATTGGGGTCTGCGCAGACTTCTCTACAACCGATTTAGCTGCTTGAGTCCAAGATTTTCGAAATGTTTCGAGACACAAATAAAAATAAACATTAAAATTTCTGCGTTATCTTTATGCACATTGCCAGAAGATAATGAGACATTTCGTGTAAATTTAAGCCAGAGAAACGCCTGAATCTATGCTGTTAGTATGAAATATTGCAAACATTGTTGTAGGTGCATGTAAGATTGCAAACAATTTTTGGTTTACGCCTCAGATGACTTGAAACAAACGAAGAAAATTTTACGCGCCTGTTAAAATTCATTGGTTTTTCCGTGTAGTTGCAGTTAGTTGTTTATATTGAGAGAGTTCTATCTCCACGAGAGCCCAATACCGCTTGATAGGTCGCAAGGCCCGCGGCAGTTAGGTGGATTCGCCTCTTTCTGTACAACATCGACTACATTCTGCTTAAACCATTCCAAAACATCTTTGGCGTAAAGACCAGATGCCAAATCAGACTGAATAACTATGGAGCGTCATGGCTGCGAAAGAATGATAACGATCACTTCTCAGTATTCTTCATGGTATTTTCTAGTTTATCGTTCCGGTAGTGATGAAACTTTGGCTTGCTCGACCACAACTGCATGAAACTTGACCTTTTTCTGCGTCCTGAAATGCTCCTCTACGCTGTTCCTGCATGGCAGTATATAAGACATCCCGGAAGCTGCATAAAGTCTTCCAGCACATGAGTTTCATCGTCCATTACCGCGCAGGAAAACTTCTGTCAAATATTCGCGACACAACTTGCGAGCCCAGGTTTTACATTCTGTTTGTCATTACGGTTCGGTACAATTTTCGATCTTTGAATGACTTCATACCTTGCCGGTGCTTGAAGTATGCACGAAAGTTGGGGACATTTTTATTTTTCTAGCTACAGTACGTAACAAGAGAATCTGGTCTCTTCTGCCATTTTTGCTTCACCTTCACCTTCCGCTCTCAGCCTTGCTAGCTGTTGTCAGACGTGCATCGAAAGATTGAAGAACGTTATGGACAGTAGCACGCAGGGAAACCAAGCTTTATGCAGGGAAACCGATTGCTTTTCGCACTTGCTCTTCTTTCGAAGCCATCTCGGATCTAAAAGCTTGTAGTATCACCAAAAATTGTTAGCACCTCGATAGTTTCTGGCGTCGATTATATTGGAGAAGTGGTCGACGTTGCAATTCTGTCTGCTGCAATGATCTACAGGTGTGACTTATGCTGGAGGCTGTGCTGGTAAAAGATGCTATGAATGGCCATATTTTTGGAAGTGGCGAATGTAATAAATCCTAGGTCATTAGCATTTATCCAATGCCCCCCGGAATCACCTTCGATATTACTTCGGGAAGGGTTATTGTGCGTTAAGCAGCCGCTTGACGTCTAACTACATCGGAATTTAGTAGTTAGTTGGTCCCTCTGACCCGTCGCTGGTTGTTTCGCCATTTGTCCTGGAGCTGTGGGACACCCGTGAAGCCACCGTGCTTGGCAGGCGTCCAAGGTGTCGTGTTCTTGACATTCTCTGAGACAAGATTTTCCGGGGTCGTGTCCCGACCGCTCACGGCCATCATGCCGATCTACCGCGTCGTTGAAGTGAGGGCACACGAAGAACACATGTTCTGCTTTCGAGCACACGGAACACGCTGGAAGAACCGGCGTGCCCGGTACCTTTTCCAGATACTGTCTGAAGCGCCGTGGCCTGACAGTATTCAGTGCCAAATTGGAGGTAACTTCCTCAAGTCACCGACCGACCTTTGTTGGTATTATTCCACTCCCTCTGCCACTTGATCATTGATGTGCCTCGGTGGTCTTGCGAATACCTATTGTGCCCCTTTGCTCGAAGCACTCTACGTTCTCTTCAATGTGATGCCGATGGGCACTTCGAGCTTGCAAGCTTGCCGAGCTAACTTTAGTACTCAGAGCGATGGCCCATGCTAGCCCGGTATACCTTGATTATGGACAGGGCGACGCTGGCCAGGAGCCTACTCTTGCTCTCCGACTGCTGAGCTATTCGACATCTTGCAGGTGGCTTTCTTGCAGGCGTGGTCGTCGTGGCTGATAAAGACGACATCTTGTCGTCGGATCATAACCCCCAGGTAAAAGTGCAATCACCAGGACTAATCGAAGCGTTAGTTTGCTCTGCTCTTTATTATTGACCACAGTGATCTACGTCTTCTGGTGGGCTAGCTCTAGTTTCCTGGAGCGCATCTATCCCTTGTTTCTCCATAGACCTCTTGGGTAATTTCATCCGTGAAACTGACAACCCAAGTAACACGAAATGTTTCATCGTGTGCCTTGTGAAGCTTTAATGTGGCAAATAATTGCTGTTACCATTCTGGTCATTACAAACCTCATAGGGTACTACTATAGAATTGAAATAGCGCAGAAGGTGGAGCTCTGTGAAACAAAATTTATGTTTGACAATGATCGTAAGCCAAAAAATCGTAATGCTTCTAGTAGAAGACAAACTTATTATCGAGTTTCCAAAAGGTATTCGCGAACTAGGATTGAACACGCGAATTCCTAGCTTTACAAGTTAGGTCTTATTACCATTCAACCATTTCAACACTTGAGAAATGGAGAGCATTTCAGAATCCTCTTCAACCTCACCTATCGTTATTAAAACTATCGCCAACGTTGATAGAGGTGACTTTCGTTACTCACTTCATCATCTGGAAGAATTCCAATAAATCCAAACGTTCAAATCGGATTGATTTGCTTCTATTTTAATGATCGTTAGATTTCACGCTTAAACTTGTACATAATTCCAGCAAATGAACCTGCTGAAAACAGAATGTCTCCATCGCACGAGGAATTGAGTACAGCTAGTATTTATTTTTCATCATAATGGCATGGTTCTCGCATGGGGTTGCGAGTATCGAATGTTTTAACGGCAGCAATTTATGTGATCTAACATACACTTATTTGATAGTTATTAGTGCCTTACGTACACAGGAACGATCATTCGAGTGTTTAATACGACTACGAACATAAACGCACATAATCTTTTACCGCCGCTGTTGGCATTTGACGTTTCTTGAATATGTTCATTTCTTGAAAGACGAAGACTCATGGCGCGGCATTTAAACAAACATAATTTGCGAAGCAAGATGTCAGACGTAAACAAACACGTCTTAACTTGAAAAGATGAAACAGATATATGAGCAAATCAACCAGTCGTGCAAGTAAATCTCAGATCCAAATTGCATGAAGGAACGCACATCTTCATGGACTTGACCCAGGCCAACAAGCTTTGCAGAACTGCAGAGTCGACACTTGGAATGTTATAATCTTTCTTATGTTGCGGTGCTACTTGGGAATCTTTACCCTGCTTGGAAACATCGTAATCTTGAAGACTTCACCATACATCGTTTCCAAGAGTACGGGCTCCAGGGATTGAATCTCGGCAGAGTCCTGCGGTGACTTTGGTCACGTTCTTGACCCACCATTGTGCTGTAGTAGCAGCACCCGATTCTGGAGGCAGCTGCCCAGAATGCCAGTATAAGTACCCAGGGACCCGGAGGTGCTGAGCAGAGACGGCGATAGCTTCCCATCTGGCTCATACGAACAGGCTTCACACGTCCAGGGTGATCATCATTGCAGTAGCAAACTCCCGCCTGCGTGCTGGACGTTGTACCTTGCCATTCAGTGATGATCCATGGCGCTCCACTGCTGATTTCTTACGGGGCCGCCATTGGCTGTAAGGCAGACCACAGTCAAAATTTCTCTGCAACTTTGAGCAACTGATGAGAAACCCCCAACACCTGGGCCGTTTCCAAGCCAGCCTGCTCTGCTTACACGTCGCGCCGTATTCTCTGTCGTATTTGCCTCTTGTTTTTTTTTTGCCTCGTTCTTCACGATCACCGATTGGTTCACAGCACACGGCCAGCCGTTCTCAACTTCAGTTTAAAGGAGCCACTTCCAAGTTTGAGTAAATGTTACTGGCTTTGACAAATCGACATATCAAAAATACTTGACTCAAACCAGACACAACAGATTTTACCTCGTTGACCTGTTGAACGAGCTAAAACGACTCAAAACTGAGTTGAAAGGCTGGTCGTGTATACATAATGACTTTGTGTACCTATAGCATACAGAGCTAGGTCTGCTTTCAAGTACTGAGTCTGTCAGAAACTGGAAGAGCATGCCAAAATTTTAAAACTATATCACGTCAAGGGGCAAAAGTCAACCTCAATAGCTCACAGGATCT
>JASCZW010015988.1:0-19483 GCA_034211315.2 Aedes japonicus
AAGGGAACGTCCATTAATTACGTCACGCAAAAATTGACTTTTTATAACCCCCCCCTGTGGGGCATAAGCAAGACGACCCGTTGCGAGCCTACCATCAATTCATCATTGTGTCAATACAGATGCACGTGTGTTGCCTCGGGGTGCGCTGACACTCATACTAACGCACTCGTTCGGCCATCAGTGAACGAAGGCTCTCATGCCCCGACATCGGCCTCTTTCGTCCACAGACAGTCCTACAGGTAAGACGTGGCTCCAATAGCTCTGGCGCGTCAGATAACCCCAAGCTGCGGCTGAAGACTCCACATTTGGCGATCCGGCCAGTTAAAATATAAATTGTTTTTTGTCAATCATAACGAGTATTAATTCAGTTTTGTCACTCTAGCTAATTTTGCCACGCTAGCATAGAATTATTCAAATACCGAAAAATAAGTGACCCCGTCGTGAACTCTCACTGAAAGTTAGCCGAACAAAATGGCGTAGTTTCTTTTTCCCGTGAAAAAATATAAATCGTTCTTTATAGCTTTATTTTAGAAAGTGATTTTTTTAGCGTTGGCTGTTAGGCGAGCAGTCAAAGCAAAAAAACCACGTGTTGGGATAACCGTGCAACAAGCTTGGTTATGTGTGCGTTCGGGATGACCACAGTGCGTTTGCAAATAAAAAAGCTTATACAGTGCGGTGCGAGTTGGGATAACCGCAAATAACAGCCCTTCCGAGGTTTGTGTGAGCTCGGGATGACCACAGCACTGGAAATATGAGAAAATAAGGCATAGTGCGTGTTGGGATAACCGCCCCAAAAGTGACCACTAGACAAAGCGGAGATCGAGTTGGGATAACCGCAATGTTGCAAAAAAGCGTGAGTTGGGATAACCACGCATGTGACAATTTAGCGAGTTGTATTTAAAAAAGCGCGTGTTGGGATAACCGCAGTTAATAGACTTTTTTTGTACCTGTGCTAGTTACTACCATGATTGTGTCACTTGAACAAAATGATGGTCTAAAGCAAATTTATACTGAAGGATTTTTTTCTGTTTACCCTAACTCGCAGAGAACTCATTACAAGCAAATGGCTAGCGAAGGAAAATATGTACGGGCTCCGACGTACGTTTCGGATTCGGAGGATGAGCAAAGTGTTTTGTCTCACGGATCGGAGTACAACGAATCGGTTGTCTCTGCAGGCGAGGAAGAAAATTTCATGGGCGATGGCTACGAAGATACAGCTGAAGGGAATAGCCAGGTATCAACAGATCAGCCGTTCGGAGAGCAAAACGAAGGGAACTGTTCAGTACCGGCAGATCAATCATGCAATAACCAAGCGGATGAAGAAGGATCGGATGAGGAAGTCGTTTGCCAATCAAATACAGAACTGTACGACAAAATGGAGAAGTTTGAGAAAGCTCTGTCTAACATTGTTGCGGCAATGGACAACTTTCAGCGGATCCAGCATGTACCCGACCAAAACGACGCAGAGCGAACCTGGAAGCAAGATGGTCCGATACAAAGTATTCGTTGGGATCATATCAAATGTTTCCCTAAGGACGTACCGGCGAATAAGTTGTGGGAAGCCTGGCACAAATACATAGAAAATTTCGAGATTGCTGCATCGTTGGGAAACGCGTTTGACCCAGCGCGAAGGACACAACTTTTGTTCTTGTCCGTCGGAGAAGACATGCAATCCATAATCCGAGCAGCCAACTTACGCCCCAGTCTGGAGGATGCGAGTTGTTACGCAACATTCGTTAGCAACATAGACTCATACCTGAAGTCCATGACGGATACAAGTGCCGAGCATGAAGCATTCTCGAACATGCGTCAAGCCAAGGAGGAGTCGGTCATGGGATTCCATGCTAGACTGGTCGAAAAGGTCAGACTTTGTGGTTACGCAGCTTCGGACCAAGGGAGATTTGTCAGGGCGCAACTCATCAAGGGGATGACAAACCAAACGCTGGCCAAGGCTGCAAGAACATACGGCCATGAGACGAACCATATTGTCCAGTCAGCAACCCGTGAAGAAGCATTTGAAAAAGAAGCGAACTCGTCATTCCAAGTCGATGTTTTTGCAGTCGACAGTCGACACTATTCCAGACGTGAACCCGGACGAAGCGATTCCCGCTATTCCCGACGTGAACCCGAACCGAAGCGCAGGCGAGTCTCTTCTACCGACCGAAACGCACCACAGGCCAAATCATCCTACAGAAACACTACCTACCCACCAGGACGGAGATCGCGGTGCTCGAGATGTTACTACACTACTCATCGTAACGCCACCTGCCCAGCCCTCGCCCAGAATTGCAACAAATGCGGGAAAGTAGGACATTTCAGCGCCGCATGCCGCGCGGTAACTCGCCCGAATCAAGAAAGACGTCAGGACCAGCGGGACGGAAACAACGATGTTAAGCGTGACGATCAGGTAAAATTCGACCGTGAAATGTAATTTTATAGCAGCATTACTGCCAAAGTAGAAATATGAGGAATAAATAGAATTCATTCTTGTCCTTCCACGTTTGTTGATTCGTTTCTTTTAGCGAGTGAATTCCCTATCCCTCCAGGACGTTTTAATTCAGTGCAACGTTGGTCGGTCCCATAGGCCCATTGAATTCTTAATTGATTCTGGAGCAGATGTGAATGTCATTGGTGGCAGCGACTGGCAACAATTGAAGCGGGAGTTTGAGAGCGGTACTGCAGCGTTGGAGTACACAGAGATTTGGACCGGCAAAAGTGTTTGTTCCTACGCAACGAGCAAGCCTATGACCATAGAATGTGCTTTCAGAGCTCTCGTAACTGTTTGTGAGGGTACTGGTTCAGCTGTGTCAGCAGACTTTCTTGTTGTTAGGGATGGACTTCGATCTTTGTTGGGGCGTACGACGTCCAGTGATCTAGGACTATTAGCGGTAGGCGTCTCCATCAACAACTGTGAACCAAGGCTGAAAAGCAACGTGTTTCCAAAGATGCCGGGAGTCATGGTCGAGTTCAGCATCGACCGATCCAGTCCCCCAGTCCGGAACGCTTACTATAACGTTCCTGCAGCATACCGCGAAGCAGCTAGGCAGAGACTGATGGAGATGGAAGAAAGCGGGATAATTGAGAAGGTGACCTCTGCCCCCAATTGGATCAGCGGCATGTCAGCCGTCCCGAAAGGCAACAACGATTTTCGGCTTGTCGTTAACATGCGGGCAGCCAATAAGGTCATCAAGCGCGAATACTTTCGCATGCCACTCATTGATGAGATGAAAATTAAGCTTCACGGTTCCAGATATTTCACAAAGCTGGATTTGAGTAATGCTTATTATCATCTTGAGCTCAGTCCAGAATCCCGAGAACTGACCACCTTCTTAGCAGAGTGTGGAATGTACCGGTTCAAGCGCCTCATGTTTGGTGTCAATTGCGCACCAGAGGTGTTTCAGCGCGTAATGACGCAACTATTCAAGGACATTAAGAATATCATCGTTTATATCGATGATATCCTCCTATTTGCAAAGACCCTAGAGCAGTTACGGGAAACGGTAGCCAAGGTTCTGCAAATCTTGAGGAATAACAATTTGACGCTGAATGCCGGCAAGTGCGAGTTCGACAGATCACACATCAAGTTCTTGGGCCACAAACTTGATCAGCAAGGCTTCCACGTCGACGAAGAGAAGGTTAGGAGTATAAAGTCCTTCAGGAGCCCCAAAACTGCTTCTGAACTTCGCAGTTTTCTGGGGTTAGCATCCTTTATCAGCCCTTACATACTTCATTTTGCGGAGATTACAGCATCACTCTGGTCGGTGGCAACAACAAAAACCTGGAAATGGGAACCGAAGCATGAGAAAGATTTTGAAGCCGTAAAGGATGCGATTGTACATTGTGTTCATTCGCTGGGATACTTCGCAGAAGGTGACAAGACAATCCTGTATACTGATGCCTCTCCCAATGCTTTGGGAGCCGTGCTTAGTGCAAGAAAACAGTCGACGGGAGGCTCGCGTTATAAGTTTTGCTTCAAAGGCGTTGACCTCTACTGAAAAACGGTATGCGCAGAACCAACGAGAAGCACTGGGTGCAGTATGGGGAGTCGAGCACTTCTCGTACTTCCTATTGGGGCGACATTTTGTCTTACGTACGGACGCACAAGGAGTATCATTTATTCTTAATCGTGTCCGTGAGAATTCAAAGAGGGCGTTGACAAGAGCAGATGGCTGGGCTCTGCGGTTGAGCCCTTATAGCTACGATATAGAGTACGTTCGTGGACGTGATAACGTTGCGGACCCATCTTCCCGTCTGTACAAATACGAACATGATGATCCGTTTGACGAAACAAGCAGCCCATGGGAAATTGCTGCAGTCGAAGCCAAAAGCATCGGGATTTTGACGGAAGCGGAAGTACAAGCCGCTACTGCAACAGACGAAACTTTACAACAGGTTATGATGGCCCTCGAAACTGGAACTTGGCCCAAATCCCTGGGTAAATTCAAAACCGTAGCCGAGGATTTGTCAGTTCACAATGGCATAGTTGCGAAAAGAGGCTGCACTGTAATTCCTGCATCTCTTCGTAAGAGAACACTTGATATCGCTCACAGCGGTCACCCCATGGCGGGTAAACTCAAGAGTATCTTGCGCGAAAGGGTCTGGTGGCCAGGTATGACGATTGATGCCGAGGAATGGGTCGAAGCCTGCCAAGCATGCGCTACAACCGGAAGACCAGAGAGGCCTACACCAATGAAACGTTTGTTTGCTCCAAAGTCGGCATGGGAAACAATTGCGCTGGACTTTAATGGACCGTACGCAAAATTGGGTGGAATTTTGGTCCTGGTAGTGGTAGACTATAGATCCCGCTACCTAATTGCGAAACCAATCAGGTCCACTGGCTTCGAACCTGTCAAGAACCTTCTGGAGCAGATATTTGAGAGGGAGGGATACCCCCAGAACATCAAGACGGATAACGGTCCTCCCTTTAACAGCGAAGACTACAAATCGTATTGTGTAGAACGGGGTATAAATACCATTTTTAGTACTCCCCTGTTTCCTCAACAGAATGGCCTTGTTGAGGGCTACATGAAGCTCGTCAATAAAGCTATGGCGACAGCTATTTCTACCGGAACTAGTTACACTAAGGAGCTGCAAGCTGCAGTTGAAGCGCACAATGCCGCAGCTCATAGTGTGACCAAAGTTCCTCCCGAGGAGGTTTTAATGGGGCGTAAAATTCGGCGTCGCTTACCATTGCTTGTGAGAGGAAGTTCGAAGCACGAAGCAGATCTACTCAACGTAAGGGACCGTCGAGCTAAATTGAAGGCAAAAACATACGAGGATGACCGCCGCGGAGCCAGAGAATGTCGCGTCAAACCAGGCGACGTCGTAATAACTGAGCGAACAATGCGAACAAAAGGGGATACGAGATTCGATCCGAAGCGTTTTACCGTTACGGAGGAAGACAATGGCAATCTAGTCCTATGTGACAATTATGGGAGGATTTTGCGGCGCCACGTGACTCAAACTCGTAAGGTGAAGGAATGGAGAAATGATGAGCCGGAACCAGTGATTGGCGGTAGCACAGAAACTGATAAATCAACTCGACGACGTTCGGTCCGGGAACGTAGACCACCAGCACATCTAGACGACTATGTGAGGATTTGCGAACTTGAAACTATAGAGCAAAGATGCTCGAAGTTAATATAATTCTTATACATTGTTTGTATTGAGATCACGTCGAAATATCGATTTCTTAAATAAAATGTTGGGAAGTGATTATATACGGGAAATGGAATGTTTCTTTCTGTAGGGAAATCGTGCGGCGACTAACAAAATAGACTTTTCCTTCTCGATGAGAACAGTTACCTAAAAGAGAAGACAAAAAAATAGGTTAGGCGAAAAGGATACTTACGTGGTTAGGCTAGGCTTAAACCTAAAACCCAGAACTAGGGGGGCTACTCTGTAGCCCCCCCTCACCTGCATGAAAGGGGGGACATTCAAATGCCGGGAATGTACCCGGCCCCCGGCCGCCAGGTGGAGTTGCTGGTCTTCATCAGCAAGCACTTCTGCCATTGTAGCCTAACTAAGAAAAAATCCATAGCCCTTATCTCCAAATCATCTTCGCTGCGAAAAATGCGTTTTATGTTTTTCTTTTTTCGATCCGGGTTATTTTTCATCTGCTTCCTCCTCTTTGATCTCCAGCACGTACCAGTGACCTTCATCCCTCCGGCGATACTCCAGATATTTTTATCCCCAGAGTGCATCAGTTACCTAACATTTTTTTTTCCGAACAGACTAAAAGGAAACTGTTTCTAGCCACTTTCGTCATCACAACAAATAGCTGTCAAATTGAAGAGCTAAACTCAAAACAGAGCCACACTGAACATGGACCAACAGGTCTGTGCCACTATTGGAGATTAGCCAAACAGCCAAGCACGTTTTTTTTAACTAAGCATAACGTGTTGAAATTTCATGCGGGTCACCTACACAGAAAAAAATCTTGCAGTGAAAACTACCATTTTAGCCGACGAAGCCTATTTTCAAACTACAATGAAATTTATATTTGACAGACCTCATGTTGATGTTAACCCTAGTGTTAACCCACCCATGGTTGATTTAATCACAGGCATGATTTATCATGGCATTTATAGTCAAAAATGTTGGTGTGTGCGCTTAATTTAACCCTTGAAACAGCAAAAAAAAAAAAAAAAATTAACTGGATCAGTGCGGCAAAATAAAAGAAATCAAAACTAACTATAACTCTGCTATCATTTTTTTTTTCAGCATGGGAGGGAGAAAATCTTCGAGAATATCAAAGAGAATTTAAACAAATCAGGCTACCGCTTAGTTCTTTGCAGAGGTGAAATTCATATAGCCCTGGGATGTCCTTTTTGGACGAAACATCTAAAGGATTACATGGACACTATCAAAGCATGATGCCTGTTTAGCTACAGACAAGAGCTTGCCCCCCCTGTAGTTTCAAAAAAAAAGAGAAGAAAAAACGATGGTATTTTAAGTTCCTGGGGTCTCCCAATATAACACATTTTTTAGAGGAGAGGGGAGATGTGGGGCATAAGCAAGACGACCCGTTGCGAGCCTACCATCAATTCATCATTGTGTCAATACAGATGCACGTGTGTTGCCTCGGGGCGCTGCGCACTCGTTCGGCCATCAGTGAACGAAGGCTCTCATGCCCCGACATCGGCCTCTTTCGTCCACAGACAGTCCTACAGGTAAGACGTGGCTCCAATAGCTCTGGCGCGTCAGATAACCCCAAGCTGCGGCTGAAGACTCCACATTTCGGCGATCCGCCAGTTAAAATACTCGATGTGTTTTTTGTCAATCCTTAACGAGTATTAATTCAAGTTTTGTCACTCTAGCTAATTTTGCCACGCTAGCATAGAATTATTCAAATACCGAAAAATAAGTGACCCCGTCGTGAACTCTCACTGAAAGTTAGCCGAACAAAATGGCGTAGTTTCCACAATATCGAGCTAAATTTCTAAAGAGATTTCAATTTTTTTTTAAGGAGAATTCCGATGATTATTTTTTCAAAAACCTACTGAGAACTTTACGGCAGTTCGAAAGAAACATCCATGGGTAATTTGAGGTTTAACTCATGATTTTTATTGATAGTATTCCAGGGTGTCGAAATTCCATGGAAATTTTTCGAAAGTTTTCGAAGGTATGGCAAAAGAATGTGAACAACTACAGGCAAAAATAACAAATGCGCCGTTTTGAGTTTTTAAATTTTCAAGTACAGTCTCAAAATGGCCTTGTTAAAAAGTATGACAAAAATTTATTTTTTAAATTATTTAAAATTGAAAAATTCTACAAGAATGAATTCTTCGGCAAAATTGTCTAGCTATAGTCAAAATTTCAGCACAATCTATCCTGCTGACTTAGAGAATGTCAAATAAGGCAATTTTGTATGAAAAACTTAAGATGTTTTTAATATTTTCGACACCACTGTATACTAGGAACTATTCCAGCCAAAAATAGAACCTTATAATTGAAAATCAAATCCTTTTAAAAAATCTTAAGAATAACTGTTATAATAAAAGCAAAGTGAATTTTGATAGAATTTGAGATTATGTAGTCGATATCAACAACTAGTGGAACTGAAGTCAACCCCAACAAATGTTATAATATCAGAAATATACCTCATTATATGTTTACATTACTTCTAAAACTACAATTTCGAAAATATTATCGTTAATGATTAAACTTCTATCTCCTTATTTTGCTTATGGACATTCGTTTGCTTCGAAACTTTTAATCAATCTGGGGAGTCTATACTCTACTGAATTGTTCGTACAAGAGAAAATGATATCGTGAATTCTAAAATGCGCCTTTAAATAAAACTCATTATTGTAATACCTTCTTGAATAATAAAATTAAAATACGCACATAGAAAAGTGTTTAAAATCTTATGTTTAAACTTAACAGGCTCTACATTTTACTGTCGCCATTATTTTAGATATGAGTCTAGAGGTTTTAATTTTAATATAATTGAATTATTAGAATTAAGAATTATTTAGAGTTAAGGCGTAGGGCGACACTACAATTCCGTAGAGATTATGAATAGTGTTTCATTTCAAATAAAAAAAATATATTAGGGCAAAATCCTGGAGGGGGCCTACAGAATTCTGGAGGGGGCCTTGCCCCCTAGGCACCCCCAGTAGTTACGCCAATGTTGATTTGTTCTGTCATGGCTGTCACGCCTTGGCATTCAATTTGTTGTGATGAGACATATTTCGACAAAGATTTTTCATTAGGGCCTAATTGACGGACGTAAACAATTTCTTCTTCCGTAAATTTCTTGTATTACAAAATCTACCCATACAAGCTTCCAATTCTATCGAACAGAATGAGTTTTGTTCTTCGAAATGGCTGTGGTAGATTAATGAAGCAAGTTTCCAAGGCCGAAAAATTCAAGGAAGAACCAATTATTTTCGTTTGTCAGTTAGGCTCTAGTGAAAAACCTTTGTCGGTTACTTATTGAAAATGTCCAAAAGTGTCAAAATCATGTGAACTATGGAGCATCTATATGTAGTTGACAGAAACGCAGAGCCCCTCGGCAGTAACTGTATCTAGGTAACGGATTGACGTACGAATAAGTTCAATACATCAATGCAAAGGTAATTTACAGTACTTTAAGGAAAAAATATCAATACAAATCATCTCTCTTCGTTTCTATTGAAAATTTGCACTTTCTGCTTTATTCCTCCCATCAAACGCTGCACACCTTCGCAGTCAACTTCCTTGGCACATTTGTTCAACATTTTGGACATCTGTGTCGCGCCCAAGCCGTTTCTCCATTTTTCTTAAGCTTCCGCTTCATTATTGCCCGAAATCTCTCGATGGGCCAGAACTGCCCAGACAGTTGGGTGGATTTATGTTTTTATTGATGAAATCTACGTTATTATCACGTTCCCACTGGATGACTTCCCGGCTGTAGTAGCAACTCGCCAAATATGGCCAAAACTTCACGGGACCTGTATGGGTTTTAATAAAAGGTAGTACGTGGTTTTTGAGGCATTCTTCCTTGTACAGCTTCGAGCCCATCGTCTTATTCTGCATATCCTATGCCAAACCATCAGTTTTTTTTGGCAAATTTGTCCATAAAAGCAAACGTAAACTTTGCAGGAACATCTCCTCGTGCCGTCGCCATATAGAACTTTTGGCCAAGATCTTGCCCGAAATAGATGTTAACATAGGTTTCGTCGTCGATGAGCAGGCATCCTTGGTACTTAGTCAAAACCTGGTAGTACAATTTCCTAGCTCGAGTTTTGGTTACGAAATTTTGCATCAATGTTCTGTTTGGTTGCTTGTTTGCAAACGAGTTCTGCAAATGGTACTGCGAGCATCAGCGTATTTTTGTGCGATTTCATTATCTGAAAGTCTAGGGTTTGCTCTGACGATTCTCAACACATTCTGGTTCAACTTGCGGTCATATGTTCCACTACGACGCTTACCTTGAGGCACTCGATCCACGCTTTTTTGCTCCCTGTAACGTTTGAGCACATCATACACGGTTGATTTGGCGATTTTCAACGTTATTCCGAGTTTTAGATATTCACAACATTTTTACAAATACCTTCTCGATCAAAATTGGTCGATCAACAAAAAAAAAAAAGAAAAGAAAAAGAAATCACCAGTTAGGTAGGTAAAGCTTGAGTCATTTAATAGCTGGACACACTGTTTATTATATTGCAGTGCTTCCAGTAGTGAGACCTGGAATAATCGACAGCAGTTCGTTTCGAAACAATTACTCAAAATTTCAGTTTGTTTCAGCCACCGTTGGTAGTCAGATCGAACTAAGATGATGATGAAACTAGAATATGTTTACGTTTACCAATCTTTCTTCTCAGTGTACCCTTAGCAGAGCTATTTTTTTTTCTGCTTCGGTTTCCATTGTGCTCAAGGTTGGTTTCAGAGCGTCCTATATTCATCAGTATAGTGCGTTCTTTAACAGTAAAGTAGGCTGCCAGTTTATTCACGTCTTGCTAGCTTTCGAGTGTGTTTATGCTTCTATATAACCTCTGTAAGAAGGGTAAAAATATCTATCATATGACGTTTAGGAAAAATTCCAACATATCGTCAGCATTTTATTCTACATGTATGAATATGAGCACCACAGCATTGAAAATAACAGTCGATGTAAATACGTTCAATTGATAATTTGTTCTAGGATATATTCGATTTGACAGAACCAGTGAACCAAGATTATCGGGGTACATTGACATTACTCTGGAGCTGCCAAGTTGTTACCGGGTTGACTAAAACCGAATAATCAATGCCCGTCCCTACTTCGCTTTTGTCTTCTTCTACTCGCTCCGTTACAGTGCTGCCGTTTTCTCCGATATGTTTTCTAGTTTCATTGATCTTATACAAAGGGCTAATGTAGATTCAGACAGTCGAAAAACAGTCGAAAGACGAATTCGTTGAAATTGCTTAAATCTATTGTATGCAGCTCAAACATTTTTATGATCAGCATCCTATCCACTGAACTATGGATTAGAAGTAGCCTTTGAAGGTGTTGGGAACTATTAGGGCAATCTCGGGGCTGTCGGACACTGAAGCAGAATTTAGTGACCTCAGCACGCGTCCGGAAGTTGTGCAATGAGGTTCTAACGAAGATGCATGAGGTTCTGAGGCTGGTTGCATCTACATGGACGACGAAACGTACGTGAAGATGGATGCCTGGACAAAAGAGCTTTAAAGCCGCTGGTCGAAGTGTTGTTCCTAGAAACTACAAATTCATTTCTGCCGATAAAATCAATTGAAAGTTTATGACCTGACAAGACATTTACAGCTGCGGACAAAACCTCAGGTTTTCGTGACAAACGGGATTCTAAAATGGTCAAGCATAAATACTTAAAATAAGAAAATGCATTACTCTTCCGCACATTAATGCTCTCAAGCTATCACTACAGTGGGAAGAGGCTCACGAGAAGACAATCTTAGCCTCCTATCACAGAGTTCAGATCGACAGTGATGAAATCGAGGTAGTAGACGAATTCGTGTATCTGGGCTCATTGGTGACCGCCGATAACTACACCAGCAGAGAGATACAAAAGTGCATTATGACTGACATTCGGGCCTGCTTTGGTCTCCGAATGACGCTGAGATCGAACAAAGTTCGCCGAGCTACAAAGGATTTCTTCGAAAAGCACATCAATCCAACCAAATGACCTCAATTCCACCCTATTCACAAATATTGCGCAATTGTAAAACAGAAGTTGAAACAGTGACTCGGGATGCTACAGAGATGAAGATATGGTGAAACAAAGGTAGGCCGCTCCGGTTAGCCAACAGCGTTTCCAACATATGATGTGTGGTATTCGAAGAAACGTTTGAGTTTTCATCAAAACCATGGCCTTCATTGTGAGTTCCAGAACGTTTTTATTTCAAGATATAGTGTTGTTTGCTGTCTTCTAAAATTTTTAGGGTGGTGGTGCAAAGATGTCTGGACGAGGGCGTCTTTTCGGACGCCTGGAAACGTCAGACGCAAGCATTGCTGCCGAAGACAAGGAGACCACCGGGTGATCCATTGCTATACCGTCTATTCCGATATGCTTGTTCAAGAGCATCCTCAAAAGGTTGTTAAAGTATACGGACGGTAACGGACGGTCTGTCCAAGAATCAGTTTGGCTTCCGTAAAGGGAAGTCAACGGTGGATGCCAAAATGTCCGTCAGCGAGACAGTAGAGGTGGGTGGCAATCCAACATAAGAGGCGGGGAGTTCGCTACTGTGCAGTAGTCACCCTGGATGTGAGAAATGCGTTTAATAGCGCCAGTTAGGAGGCTATTGTCAACTTGGTCCAATGTTTCCGAGCTCCTGGGTACCTATTCAGGGTTCTGGGCAGCTACTTCCAGAAGCGAATACTGGGATATGACTGAATATGACGAAGTGTTAAGGTTGTAGTTCGCTAACGGGGCAAATATAGTCGGCTTCTCGGGCGACATCACCCTAGAAGTCTGTAGAGAGTCCATTGAAGAGATCGAGTTAATGGCCAGCATTTTCAACATACATTTATCTTGAGGAAGTATCTCATTAAACTTTTTCAAAACTTATATCAGGTGGCTGGGGGATCAAGTATCTTTTTAAATTACATATAAGGTGATTTAATGAATGATGTAGTTTTATGACGATTTCTTCAAGTGTTTTTTAATCACTCTCAGGAACTGGTAATCAACTAAATCCATCTTAACTTGGAAAATCTCGCGAAAAAACCGGATGAACTCCAAAACATGAATAAAACCAATTCCCATTTGAATTGTTACTTGTGTGAGGTCATTTGGCGAAAATGAAAGGCCTTTCATGAAATGAAAGCAGTTCGTATCGCGATTCGGAAGTGTGGTGAGGAGTCCTCCTATCAGGACTCCTATCTGAGCGTAGACCAGGCCTTGTGCCCCACGACATGGACCGAAAAATCACGGCTTACATTGCAACCGTAAAAAAGGTACTTCCATTCAAGATGTGGTCAAACTGTTGGGAACTTTGAGGAGTAACGTCGACCGAGCAAAGACGCGAAATGAACCAAGGACTTTCAAGAAACAGAAGAAGTCAAAACGAAGTGAAAACAAGCAGCATCTGTCAAACTAAGGGTCCGTAAATTATATAGTAAGTAGTAAATTATAGATGCGTTATTATGGATGATGATTGCTACGTGAAATTTAATTATAATTAGATTCCGGGTGAGTGTTGGTAAAACTATTGACGATACCGATGTGTCAATTATTATCGAAAAATTCGGTAAAAAAGCAATGGTTTAGCAAGCAAATTGTGAATGTGGGAAGCTTTTGCGACTGCTAAACACCCATAAACATCCGTTAGGGAGTGCTTGGAGAGGCACCTGCTCCCCATGATCCGGAAACATAATAATCCAGTACTGTTTTGGAAAGATTTGGCCTCAGTACATTAAGCGAAAGACACACTCCAAAGCCAAATGAGTAGAATGTGTGCCCAAGAAGATAAATCCTCCAAACTAACCCCAGGCTAGACCAATTGAAACTTTTTGGGCTTTGTCAGAGCCAAATTTTTACAAACATGTTAAGGCAGCAGATTCCATCAAAACTTATGAAAGAGACTGGAATTTCTTTTAGAAAAATCATTGGCAAACAGAGTCTAACAGAGTTAGATCAAAAGTCCGCTCTAAAGGTGAATGCGAGGAACCGACCGTGATAGAGCTCCCATAGACAGAACTGTGACAATCGACAGAGATGAGGTTCGAGGTTCGAGGTGATGGATGAGTTCGTGTACCTCGGATCATTGGTTACGTCGGATAACAACTGCAGAAGAGAAATTCGGAGACGCATTTTTACCGGAAGTCGTGCTTACTATGGACTCCACAAGACCTTGAGGTCAAGTAAACATCACCCCGTACAAAGTGTACCAGGTTAAAAACGCTGATAGGATCGATGAGTCTCTACGGGCATGAGACGTGGACAATGCTCGAAGAGAACCTGTAAGCAATTGGAGTTTTCTAACGACGGACCATCTTTGACGGTGTATGTGAAAACGGTGTATGGAGGAGACGGATGAATCACGAGCTGGTGAAGCTCTGTGGCGAACACAGTATCCAGAAAGTCGCTAAATCTGGAAAGGTACTATGAGCGGGACATGTCAGAATGTCGGCCAACAACTCCGCAAAAATGGTGTTTGCTTCGAATCCGACCGGTAAAAGACGCAGAGGAGCACAGCAGACGGTTAAACCAAGTGGAGCAAGACCTTGGAAGTGAGAGACATTCGAGGAACTGGA
Source organism: Aedes japonicus (assembly GCA_034211315.2). Taxonomy (NCBI): domain Eukaryota; kingdom Metazoa; phylum Arthropoda; class Insecta; order Diptera; family Culicidae; genus Aedes; species Aedes japonicus. The sequence continues at coordinate 14,207 of JASCZW010015988.1, forward strand.
GACAAGCAGCCCTCAACTCATTTTTTTAGAACTATCGTGGCACAGATGCGGTCCTAAAAGTTCATTGGACCAGCATAAATAAGTAAGTAGCCTTCATTATAATAAGATGTTCAAATGACATAATTGTTTTTGTTGTTGTCCAGTTGGAGCTGCGTGACTGGTTGTCAAAACTTGATCCAAGTATTTTTTTTAAATCTTGTTTTTTAACATTACTATAGACGGACTACCATGTTCATGAAGTACGATTAAATGGATCTTGGAAATGTCACGTTGAACTGTAGTAGATTATTGTAGAGAACATAAAAGTGAAATAAAACTCAATTTTTTTAAAACCGAGCTCTTATTCTTATTTACAAATCGTGCTTAGACTTACTGACACACCCTATAAAGAAGCTAGCCAATAAGGCTATGGTAACCGCAATTTTCAATGGAACCAACTACCTGCAAGCTACGGTTGAAGTGCACAATGCAGTTTTCTGTGTAATCACAGCCGATCTGGCATTAATGGAATAGCAACCTCGACGGTCAATCATGCTCATGCTGCTGTTGCTCATGTTCAAATTTTGAAATAACTGCTCAACAAATCAGAAATAAGCAAAGGAATATTCTCTTCTAGTTCTAGACGCACCTTTTATTTACATCTCAGTTCACGCCACCAAATGAAGTAAACATTTTCAAATAACCTTGTTACTTAAACAGAATAATTTCTGGCAAACGAGTAATTAGTTTATTACTGTATTATTGTAGTATTACCTTCTAGAAATTTGGATGATCAATACCAGAGCGATTATTGAAAATTTTAATAAATTTAGAAATGTCAGGTTCAAGTGAAAATTCAGTAATCCTCGAGTACTTCTTCAAACAAACGCATCTGACTTTGTAAACAAAGAGGGGTGCTAAGCGTTTCGAGAATTTAACGTTTGAATCTTACTTCCGCTCTTTGTTTAAAAATCAGATACGTCTGTTTGAAAAAGTTCTCGTGAATTGGAACGCAGTTTTAATGTCAGTTTGGCAGAGATCGCCTGGCATGCTTTAATGAAGTTCCTGGGCGGCTTTAAACCGAACATCGCTGTCCAAACATGAGCAATGAATTGCTGCCTGGCAACGAAACTTTTCTCCTCCAAGCAAAAACAAAACAGACATTACTTGGAAAATTAATTTGCCTGGGAAGCAGCTCTGTCCCACGAAAGTGATTTGCAGGCATTCTTCCACTCTTCGAAAGAACTCGCCTGTAGCGGAAGGGCAGGCACTATAAAAACTTCGCCATTCTTGTCTCAGCGTCTTTATTGTGTTTTGTCGCAACTACCGCTGTCGGATTTTCGCGGCGAGAGTGGCAGTCGCGTCTTTTTGCTAAACCGTCGAGTCGTTTTAAAAGTATCTTCTCGGACGGTGATAGTGTGGCGTTCGCAGTTGAGGATTACTTTCTCCAACTAAAGTTGGACTGCCTGAGAACAGATAGAGCAACCGTGTCTGTGTCGTTCAACTGCATTGTGAATTATTGGTATTATTATTTTGAAATTCTCGTGGCACCCAGAACAGTATTTGGGGATGACATTGGCAAAGTAAAAACTTAGTATGGTAAGCATCTTTGTCAACGGTTGACAGCCAGTGACGGTCCCTTAGCGGCGGAAATTTGTGGCTTGTGAAAAAAAAATGTCTACGTTATCTTGTGATTGAAAAGTTTGACTGTTCTGTGATACGCATCTACTATATCAAGACGGCATGTTTCAACAATATTCCTCAAGTTATTGGTCTTTAAGGTGATAAGGAACGGAGGCTGCTATACACTTGTAATTTTATTGAAAACAAATTGCTAGAACAACGTTTAATTTAAAATTCTCTATCATTTTTTGCTGTACAAAAGCCCACATGGACTAACAGTTTTATACACGAAAGCCGGTGTTGTTTTTCAGCTTTGTGTTTTGGAAAATTCTAAGTGATTAAGCATATCAGTAAACACGGCAGTCATTGGAAGACTCTGTCCCAATTCACCTGAAGGTGTTCCATCTTTTCTGGAGATCACAATAATTGATGAAAACGTTTTTTAAAAAGATTTTTATTTGCCGTACGCTTCTGGAACTTCTAAAATCGAACTCAAACTTTTAGTTTGAAGAATCCTTATTAAGGTGAATTCATTTTCGTTAAACATTATTGCTAAATTTTGGACTCTCCGATCAGATTGATTCAGAACTATAGTAGAATATAGTCTTCGTTATATATCTTTTAAAGGTCAATAAACACACCATTTTTTACTTTTGTTCTAGACACTGAATGCTCAGTAGAAGCTGGTACTTTTCAACGGTAACTTGATAGTATCATACATTAATTGTTGCAATACAGTTCCATTTATTTATTGCAATACCATAAAAAAGTTGAGTCCACAATTGCACAAATATTTCGCACGGATCGTACGGAAAGTTCAAAGCAAACGTCGTGTTGAAACTTTGGACCGAAAAACTTGTTATGTAATGATCAAAAATCCATCTTTAAGACATGATCTCATGTATTTTTCTAGTACACATAACTTATTTTTGGTATCTTATATGACCAAAACAGCGCAATAAATCGATCTATTTGAAACATCCTCCCAAGTAGCACACTACGGTCATAATTAGTTGTAGTAACTTGGTTATGACTTAGCAAGTCATATTTATGTTATCTCAACCGAATAGCAACACGTGTGCTACTAGGGCTCAAGGTTACACAAGAAGTTTTTAGATACATATTTAGGACTAATCATACGTTTCCAAGATGCTTTGAATATCATGCTTTCAACATGATGATGTTTTATCTTGGTAATTTCTAGCATCATAATAACAAATAGGTTATAATCAAGTAATTTCAAAGTAAAAACAATTGCAGAAATACATGAACATGACATGCTAGTTTGAAAACTGTCATACGAACAAAACTTAACAAAGATTGATAAGATTGTTAAGATTGAGAAAATTATGTTTGTTTATAATATGCTCAACTCATAGAAAAAAAATGACAATTGTTTTTGGCCAAATCAATTATTTAATAAATATCAGAAATCTAAAGATTGTTAATGCTCAAAATACTTAACAATATATCATTTGCGAGGCAGCTTTTACGATGCAACTTTTGGTTTTACTCTTGCATAATTTATGCGCCGTTCCAAAGATTATAAGAAAATAATAGAAAATGCTCTTACATTTTGCAAGTTTGCAGCATCTCTGTTAGAATCATAAAAAATTGTCATGGTGGATAAGGCACATGGTCTACACTGTCGATTAAAATTATTTTGAAAACATAACAAAATGTCTAGATTATCGAGCAATTTTCTTTCTTACTCAAAATGTACACAGAAAAAAATAATTAATTTTAACAAGCGCGTAAAATTTCGCCTCGTTTAATTCCAAGCCAAAGGAGGTGTAAACAATGTTTGCATACAATAATGTTTGCAATCTTTCATACAACAGACTGGATTTAGGCGATATCTGGCTTAAATTTACATGCAATATCCTGTAATTTTCTGCCAAATCTAGCATTCCCTTCATGTGCATTAGATAACGCAGAAAATTCAATGTTTCTTTTTATCTGTGTATCATCTCAATCACTGACAAAAAAACGCAGTTTTCGAAATTTTTAGTGATAGTTGTAATCAAAGTTTCAACCGGCGCCATAGCTTTGGCGTAAAGTTGAAATTGAGTCTAAAATACATCTGAAGAGCAGTGTAATAACATACTCATGATGGTCCATTGGAAATTATTTGAGTTAGTTATTATAATATCACAATAACTATATTTGAGCATCTTCTTATTAAATGTCATTTGGCTCCAGATATTTTAGAGAAAATTACGTTTCTTGCGGTCCACTGCTGGAGTTTCTTTTTGCATGCAATTGTTACGAAAAATATGTTTTTTTTCTTACTTGTAGTTAGACCAGTTCTGTAACTGTTTCTTGAGAAGATATCTTGCAAATGGGCAAGGTTTGCTTTTTAATGGATATGAAAAATTTATAGAATGTAATGGGATTTCATACACATATTCACAACTGTCATTACAGGTTACATTACTGTCAAATTCGATCTGTGTTAATATTTGCTAGTTTGACACTTGTTGGACTGAATTGGTGTGTTCATGAATTTCTGCATTTAGTTTTACTTTTTAATAACTTGATTGTAACCTATTAGTTTTTGTGATGTTATAAACTACCTAGATAAGACATCGTTTTGTCAAAAGCATTTTATGCAGTGCATCTTTAAAATCTCTTACGCGACCTAAATGATGTTATAAAAGCTCGGTGAATTACGCCGTTTGGATCATATTTGAGTCTAAAATTAAGTCATATGTTCTAGAAAAATACATGAGTGACTTATGATAGGCAAATGTTTTTCGATTACATCCTCTTAGCTTGTATATGACAAAAGATGTTTTTCATTTCATTCTTAATACTCCTGTATGACATAATTTTGAGATAACTGACCAAAAAGATGTTTTTGGTGTTGCCAATCAAGGAAAACCCAGGATCGTGATTTCACTCAAAAAAAAAAAAAAACGGTGCCATCCGTAGTATCGTCCGGAGGATCTGGGTATGAGTAGGTTCATTCCGTGATTCAAAGCACCAGAACAGGACAACGAAGCAGAGGGGCTTATTACGGTTGTCAGCTTCACCTTTATTTTCATTTCGCTTACACATAACACATAACACCTAACTTTTTTGAAAGGATATATCGAACAGTAAACCACTTAAATTAAGCATTTTCAGTGAGTTATTCTAATAACTTATCAAGCTTTAAAGCTGCAGATATCAGACAGCTAACATAACTGTAGTTTGCGTATGCTATTAATAAACAGCTTTGCATTCAGACTGCCAATGCACAGCAAGAAGAATCGTAAATGCAAGTATGATGCAGAAAAGTGCATATTTCAATATTAATTGTAACCTGGTGACGATATTGAATTTCATGTTGAGCAAATATGCGGTACTAACATTGTTATTGTTACAACATTTATTTATTTAACCAACTCTAACTTGGCCAAATTTTAACCAATGTGGGTGTTATAAATTTCATTTGATCGGACATTTAATATCATTTTTCTTTGACAACAATATATATTGAATCCAGAATATGTTGGGGTAATAATGTTCTTGTAAGCACATGTAAGCACTAACTACCTGAAATGCAACAACACCAAGGATGTGCAGTTTTTCCGGGATCACGGGATGATGAAACAACAGTGATTTGTTACACCTGTGGTATTGTTGTATGTGGACGACATGAAAGCCGAACAGAAGAGAAGCAAGAAGTTT
>JASCZW010015989.1:0-19523 GCA_034211315.2 Aedes japonicus
TACATTATCAACATTTACATTTACAATTCACCAGAACTACAGACTCTAATGTGACCAATAAGGTACTGGATACATACTTTCATCAGAAATTCCAGGAAGTTCCAGGAATATTTGAAATTTTGATCTTTTCCTATGTCTTTGGGGTACTGCAATCTCTAATATTTCGTAGATGTTTTGATAGAATACAAATGCAGCCTCAGTTGGCAAATTGCGAATTATGGTTTGCCAAACAATCAAGTAAAGTTTGCTGTTAATTAGATTGTAGTCTGCTTGTGCAAAATCAAAATGAAGTTCGGATAAACCGTTATCCAATATTGTGGCGTTGTCATGGCTAAAAATGGAATATTCAATAGCCTATTGAATGCCTCATTTTTCCAAATGAGGGCTGGTGCCTCAATGACGCAGAAATCATCGGTCATATTCTTCTTCTTTCTTAGCATTTCAAGCTTTTTGCTTTCGCAATTCGCATATTGCTTGCTCTCAACTTAGTGTTCTAAATGCACTTGCACAGTTGTTTATTAAGAGGTTTTGATGCCAGGTACCATGTTTACATTAGCATAATTGTGTGGCAAGTACCTTCATAACCTATGCTCATGTAGTGGAGAAATTTTTCCTTTACGAAAAATTCCTAGTCCAAACCGGAAATCGAATCCAGCGACCTCTAGCCAAGGATGGTTCCAATCGTATCATAAACCATTCGTTGCACGCTCTTCTTAGATTCAATAGACGCACACAATGAGAGGTTCTGCTTCACCTCTTAAACTGAAAACTGATGGGCCAAGGTAAATATTGAATGAACATAGCATGAACTTCGACGCCTGGCAATTGTATGCGTGTTCATCATTCCTTGCTTGTACAATTTGTTGATTCATTCGTTGGCTTTGATGGTGATTCATTTTCATTTTTTTGCATGTTATGTGATATATAATTCATATGGTGTGCATAACACATCTAATCAAAAAGTCTACTTGAGTAGACTGATTTTTCCCAGGCGGTACATACTTAACAAAACTTTCAAAACTGTCATTCGAACTAAGAGACAATGAAAGATTCTGTTCAAATGAATGCTATCATCTCTCGTCTCCGAATATTAGCATCTGGCGATCTTCCTGGGTCGTATTTCAATAGCCACTCAATCAAAGAAGAGTGAATCACAAGTAGGCAGAGCTGTTGTCCATTCGGCTACGTGGTAGAATGAAGTAATCTTCAAAACCTGTAATCTTGTTCATTCACTGAGTTCCTGCGTATGATGCCTTTACCAATACATTTATCGATGTGGTTGTTTCAAGCACCGATAACAATAAATATAGGATTTTTTTTTCAAAAGGGCGAATCTAACAATGAGAGATTCTCTCCTCTCTCGCTCTCTTTCATTTATTACAACGCCATTATAAAACTTTTGATGGATTCTTTTGTACTGATTGAAACACAACAGAGCTGGCTAGCATACTTTACAAACAATAGAATGAAAAACGTAAAGCTGAATGGAATATGAATGAAAGAGAAAGTAATCAAAGAGAGTTTCTCAATTTCAGATTCGCCTTAATGAAAAAAAACCCTAGAAATAATTTTCACCGATTTTCAGTGACTCAAAATCAGATGAAATAAAAGATAGAGATTTATCTCAATCGTCCCTACATGCATCAAACTTATCGTCAAAAACTTCAGAACTATTTCCGCTCGAATCCCAACTAGTCTCAGTGGTTAAAATAACAGAGAAGCTACAAGCAGCAACACGTCTATAAATTTCATTAATCTCTAACGCACTTTTCATTCTATTAAAATTTTGACAATTGATAGCTATTTCTAGATAGAGACACAATAGATAGTTAATCGCATCGTATCCTTGACATTTGGCAATGAGTTGAGGGTGTTGCTACAAATTTGTTTTTTTTTTTTTATTTTTTTATTACGCTGTCCCAAAACCAAAACAAAGTAACGCCTGCTTCTAACTTCTAATGTGAATTCGGCAAAATTGCACTGATGAACAAAATAGAGCTGATAACAAGCTTTTTTCAAAGCTACTGTCTTATTTTTCACCCTTATCCTCCCAATTAAAAGAAGAACAGATTTTAATCCATTCGTATCTTTGATTTTTCACGCACACAGATTTTGTTTTAGTTTGTTGTTACTATTTCTTACAGTTTATGTGAGCATTTCATCTGACCTTCCTGCAATCCAACCTAGTCCCGTGCATGTCGCATGAAGCTTTTCCTGTCACTATTTGTTCAATTCCAGCGTTTACAACGTCGACATGTCGTATTTTATTTTTTCCTACTCTGCCCCGACATCCGACAGTAATCCCAACCATTTGCTAAGCCCCATTCCCTTGGCTGAGTGCCGTGACTGCATTATGTCCTTACTGCTAAGCTTCGTGACAGTGAGGAGTTATTCGTCTACTGCTCTCGCAGTGAAACACAGTTAGTGAGTTGGTGCTGGGTACCTGTTGTGGAACAGTCAGACCCCCCCTCCCCCATGCAAGTTCCCCCGGTTGCACGGTACAAATGAACTCTGCACGCAAAGTGCCTGCTTTTTATTCGCATTTGTGAGCAGTACCGGGAAAGCCTCCTTGATGACAAAATGATGGGTCTCTTGCCTTTACTTACTGTATTGGTTGGAAGAATTTTATAGGACGTTTATATCCGTCTTCGTCGTCTTCGTCGTCGTCGTCGTTGTCATCGTTAGGTTTGCTTTATGTTTGCTTGGCAATGAAAATGAGGTACGTGTCTTGTGGGTTGAGCTAGAAGAAAATGACACAAGCATCCTGAAGAGAAGACCGAAGTTTGACACACATTTTCGTGGTTTTTCATTCAAACATACACAGTTTGAAAGAAATATGAAATTTTCTGCATTATATAATGCACGTGGGGAGTCTATTGAATGAAAGATTGGAAACAATTTCTTTATTTTGTCTTGCAATTGAATGAGGAGAAGTTTTAAAATTCATCATTTTGTTCTGTGTATACAATTTATGAGCTTTACGTTTAAGGACGCTTACGTGGTTGTGGTAAAGATCGCTTGAAATGCATTTCATCGCTTTAAATTTCAATTGCTCCTAATTTCGGCATAATTTTTCGATATCAATTCAGTCTAGGAATTTTATTTTTTCGATGATTACGGTTGTGGATACCCTTGATTGGATATAGTAGATAAATTTCAACAGCTGCCCAAAGCCGAAAGCATTAAGGAGTAACTTTCTAACGTCTTTTCGCTTCTTAAGCGGACTAATCTTTTCCTTTGTCATCACGGTTTCTTTAAGGTGTTTCGAACAATAGAACATCATCCCCTTAAAAGCCTACTTTCAGACAAAACAACCCAAAACACCAAACCTCGACAAATTTCCCCATCAGCCACAATGGTACCTAAAAATGGCATTAAATTTCACATTATCCTTCCCACACTCACTCGCACACAAACAAAAAAGGGCAAGCCAGCAAAGCGAACACACACACAAAAACCCGGCAAACAAAAAAGCTTTTCATTCACCACCGGCGCCATTAAAACTAATTAAAACGATTATCCTAGGGCATTACAAGACCCCCCTGTGCTGCAGCGAATCACAAAAAAAACTTTTCCGCCTTCATTGGCCGACTGAGGCCGACCGACCCTTGTCAAAATCAGTAACATTCGCTTGAATACTTTTTACATTTTCACCTTCCACCTACAGACCATCGACCGCCACCGACTGTGACTAACTTTCCTTCGAATGTCCCTTCCCTAGCCGTGCAATGTTTGCACAAACTATACATGTGGGTTTATGTGTATTTAAGAACATGTATGTAAAAGGAAGGCATTCAAGGGAACCGAAGTTTACTTTTCTTCCACGCCATTCTCTTTGCTCTTCCAATTTTTCGGTAGCAACTTTTCTAAAATTAAATTCAAACAGTGCTAACTCGGCCGTCTCGGTAGAGCCAGTGGAACGGAAAGATGAAACCTCCCGTCAGTGGGGCTCGGCATAGTCGAACGAAACAAGAAAACACCACCACCAGGAGGATAATTTTCACTCTTCCTGTGGGTCACGTTTCCTCGCTACGAAAACCAGACACACGACCCACTCACCGAGCGACGCCATGCTCGAATTGGTGACCATAATGAATCATAAAAATATATGTCCTCCCTCAAGCCCGATCCAACCCCTTTTAGACCGTGGTTCGTTACGGGAGCCAAGCAAACACAGAAATGCGCTCAGCTCACAACTCGAACCTGGCCGGATGGCGGTTCCTCCTAAAGCTACTATTCCAGCCAGGAAAACCGGTCCCAGGAACAGGGGCTCATCTTCTCGCAGAAATGGGTCGGTCTCTTCCCGGTAAAAGATATCAGGATATATGTCTGGTCCCCGGGCGACAAAAATCGGCTCTTCCATTAAGGATGTGTTGTTTCGGGTACGCCGTTTTCCCCGGGTTCTAAAAATAAAAAATGCTCAATTCTAGAATTGTTCATTTTCTTAACGACCAAAATGGCGTTGTAGGACTGCTTTAGGTGAAGCCTTCCTCCTTCCTTGGAACGGTAATGTGTCCCAATCGGAAACTTTGAAAATGTCCTGCTTCAACTTTAGCGAGTTTGATTATCGCTAAAATTGATTTTACTCGTTGCATTCGTTATGTCACCTGTCAACTATAAGTGTCATAACATTTGTTCAAATTTTCCCTTGAAGCTGTCATCACCACCACCGACCGGAACAGAGCAGTGGAAGGGTAGTTGCACCGGATCATTTCAATGTAATAAAATTAGTATCAGTCCGAGCACATCCCGCCGCCGCCGCCGCCGTCTTCCCCACCATCTGTAAAGTTTTGATTAGCGTTGCTTGGTATCCACGGTCGGTCTTCCCAGGACGTCTTCATCGCAGCCAGCAGGATAAAAGGAACCGAAATGGGAACTTCTGATGAGCTACTATTGAATTTATCACTACGCGAATAACGAGATATCATTGAGTTCGGCCAACAAGAGAAGACATAATTGCATTACTTGGTGTTTCCTTTCATGGTTCATTTTTTTTAGTTGGTCTCCTCATCACTCTCTCCCAACTACCGGTCATTGATGCTTGCGATTGTTATTCCCGAGTATTCCGGACGGAACGGGTGAGATCCTACTGTCGACGTCGTCAGTTTGGGTCACGAGCTTTGTGTGAAAAGAATTCGCAACGAAGTTGCTGCTGAGTTCGGAGCTTAATTGAATTTAATTTGATGCTCTTCAGGTTGGTGAAACTGTGAATCGGAAGGAAGCATAAAAGGATGAAAAAAGAAAAGCAGCGGGAAAGTTTTCCTGGGAGTAGAATTACACTAATCGACGGCGTAATTCTTCTAACATTACTCAAACATTATTGATGGCTGCTGAGCAAGGTGCTAAGAGGTAGCGTTTCAACACGATCCGAGAAAGGCCAAAAGTTCGCGAGGAAAATTTGAACTTTAGTCGTAAAGGAAACAAAGGAGAGCGAGCAAGTCCGGAAAAGAAATGAAAACTACGAAGAAAAGGTTTTGTTTTGATCAAAAGCTGATGGAGATCTATCAGCTTGCGTATCATGTTTTTCAAACTTTTTCACTCATACAGCATTCGTACACGAAAGAGGTAGGGCGGTTCTCATTCGTGTAAGATCTGGCAGTTTTTCTTTTCTCATCGTAGTAGACGGGGGAGTTGAGGCAGCGCTTTTGCACGTTTGTTCTCGCTAGGAAACTTTGACACTATGTTTTGGTGTGTGCAAGATTGACGTTCGGATCATGGGGGAAGAGGTGAAAGAAGATTTGGTCGCTTTTGGTGAAAACAGATTCCTCTCATGAGTAGAAGTAATTATGTTTGACAAACAGTGCTGAAGGGAACCATTTCTTGTTTTCTTGACACCTTATTGAGGGTAGATCACCGAGCCGATGTTCTTGAGTTTGGTTAAAATAAATTGAAGGCCATTTGACTCAGTTAATATGTATTTTTGCACGTGGTCATCGTTAAGAATTGGTATTCTGGTTCCTAGCCGAGCTTTTCAAGAGACTAACGACTGTTCCAGAAAGTATAAGCACACCTTATTTTAACGGTCACTTTTAACGTATTGAAATATTTCAACAAGTTTTGGCTGCGTCCTTTTGTTTGCACATTTCTGAATGACATAGCATCAAAAAAGTGCTCAGTTTTGTGTTACCTATCTAAATGCCCGGGCTTACTCCGGAACAACGAAAAAGTATCGTGCACAAATGGTGCACTGTGAGCGGACTTGAGAAAATTGAGGGTGTAAGCGTCGGAGCGGTACGATCTGCGATTCAAAAATATAGAGAACAGTGTACGTTTGAAGATGCGCCAAAGAGTGGACGGAAATCCGGTCCTGTTAGTCCGGATATCGATCAACAGATCAGGGATACCTACAAGCGAAAACCAGCGACTTCCGTTCGGGATGTTGCGAATAAACTAGGAACCTCGTCGAGTAACGTCATGCGTGCCAGAGAAAGCGTTGGACTAAAAACATACCGAAAGCAGAAAAAACAACCAAAAGGACCCCAAAACAGGCGGCGTCCGTGAAACCATGAGCCCGCAAACTCTACGATTCGTTATTGTGTAGAAATTCTGGGTGTATATTAATGGACGATGAAACGTATGAAACTGAACAAAACGCTTCCCGGACCACAATTCTATACCGTAAGCGAAGACAAAGAAATCCCCAAAACGGAAGGGTAATTTTTACCGAAAAATTCGGTAAGAAGGTTATGGTTTGGCAGGCAATATGCGAGTGTGGTAAAACATCTAGTCCGTACATCACAACGGAGACGACGAACACTCAGAACACACGTTAAGGAATGTCTCCAGAAGCGATAATGGCCGATGATCAGGCAGCACGAAGGTCAAGTAGTGCTTTGGCCTAATTTGGCGTCATGTCATTACACTTTAGAATGGTACAAAAGTCAAAATGTATGTTTCGTGCCGAAAGACATGAATCCGCCAAACTGCCCGGAGGGGCTTTAACCAAAGCAAAGCTTCGAAAATATATGAAACCAGCGGACGACATCCAAAAATTAAAAAAAGATTGGCTTAAAGAGGTCAAAATGGTGGGAAGTACCACTGTGCAGAAGCTTATGGGCCATGTTTGAGGAAAAGTTAGGAGTCTTAGCTAAGATTAAATATTTTGATTATACGAGAGTAAAATATCATATAAAACACAAATACAAATATGATTTGCCAAATAAAATTATTAAAACTAAAAAAACATGACTTTTTTGTTATCTTGAAAGTGTGCTTATACTTTATGGAACAGTCTTTAGTTTATTGTACATGATAAATTTGCTTATTCAGTATTTGAGAGAAAGATATTGGAAGATATTTTGTGAAACATAAGTTACATCAACAAAAATCAAATGAATTTTTATTGAACATTAAACTAACAATTACACATTTCCTACCGTGCAGATACTACACCCAAAATAAAAAAGCAAGATTGTAATGCAATTTCTCATGATTTGGTTTCATTTCTCGTAATGGATCGCAACTTGGAGAAAAGCAACATTGGTCGTGGGCAAAAAAGCAACACATCAATTCGATTAGAAAAATTCAATGTGTGCGTGATGTTGTACAGTTGATTAGTAGTAGTAAATTCAATGGCGCACAAAAAAAGGTTACCATCCGCTACCGAGAGTCGAACCGTGACCGTCCAGCATGGCAATGCTCTTCATTGTAACCATCCAGTCACCACAACAAGTTGAGGTAAATGGAATAAAGTCCTACAGTTTCTTCGGTTTTAAGGCACTCAACGTTACAACAATGAAGCGGTCGCACACACTTACATGGCTTCGTTTATTTCATAAACCGCATGGTGACTTGATGAGAGGGCGATAGGAGTGTGATGACGAGTGCAGATAAAAATAGAACACTTGACAGCGGAATAGCAACAGTGGAATATGGCGTAGTGGCGTTCTGTGCCATTGTCTCACCCATATTGAGAAGTTGTTGACGGTTGAACAAAAACCCAACGGTTGCTGCGATTGTCGAGCCACTAGGCACACAGCGATAACCACTTGCACACACTTGCATGGCTTTGTTTATACCATAAAAAGCTTTGTGGAACATGATGGGCGAATTTGCCTTTTTCAGAATCCTGCGGATTTCTCAAGATATGATTGCAAAAACTGCAAAATTGCAATTTTTGAATTTTTTGCTACGATTTCAACTTTTGGGTGTACCAACACAAACAGCCTCATGTCATCGTTTACGTCAATACAGTAGATGAATGTTTCTGCTTAAAAGTGCTATAACTGTTTTGTAAACGTAGACTACATCTAACGGCAAGGTTAAAGCGTATGTTGAAAACTTGAATCACCTTGGCTGCTAATAATTCAAGTATTTCCAGATCTTCAAAATTTAAGTAAGAAAATTGAAAATTGAATTTGAATTAGATGACAAGAATATTTCAAAAATAGCAACTGTTACGACAGCTATACTCCAAGTATTTCTCGATAGATTTTGATACTTGTATTAATCAGTTGAACATTTTCGCGACTATCAACTGAGCCATTAAGTATTTTTACTCAACAAACAATTGAAAATAACATTAAAAAGGTGATGTAGAAGGAGATGGTCGCTCATCACCATGAGGCACCAAGAGTGCACATTAATGTTTTTTGCTAGAATGATAGATATGAAGAGAAAGTATTGAAAGTTCCGTCAGTGTACGGCAGGTAGAAAATCAAACAGATGTTTGAAAGTTGAGCGAAAGGGCATGTGTCCAGTGGTACTCGAACCATGGACGTCAATCTTTGCCTAACATCCCACTGCGGGGTAGGTTATAGCACAGAACAAGTCCGCCACTTCAACAGGCATTCGTGACTCATTGGTGACCGCCAACAACAACACCTGCAGAGAGATACAAAGGCGCATTATGGCTAGCAATCGTGCCTACTTTGGACTCCGAAGGACGCTAAGATCGAACAAAGTTTGCCGAACTACAAAGTTGACCATCTAAAAGACATTAATTAGACCGGTAGTTTTCTACGGCCACGAAGCATGGATATTGCTAATGCCCGAGGACCAGCTCGACCTGGGTGTCTTTGAACGGAAGGTGCTGCGTACGATCTACGGTGTAGTGCAGATGGAAGACGGAACGTAAAGGAGGCGAATGAAGTATGAATTTCATCACTTGCCGAGAGAACCTCCCATCGCACACATCGCTAAAATCGGTCGACTACGATGGGTTGGGCATGTCGTAAGAATCTCGGCCGACAGGCCTGTGAAAATGGTTCTCGAAAACGAACCGACGGGTACAAGCAGAAGAGGCACGTAACCAGCCAGGTGGATCGATCAAGTAGAAGACGACCTGTGGACTCTCCGCAGACAGCGAGGCTTTCGAGGTACAGCGATGGGCCGATTACAATGGAAACAACTTTTGTGTACAGCAGAGGCCACGCCGGCCCTGGTCTGATTGAAGTAAAGGGAAGAAGAAGAAGTAAAGATTTTTTGAAGGCAAAACATATTTCTATGGTAGTTTAAAACCCCTCTACTCACTGGAAGCTGGGTAAAGGGGGGGGGGGTCCAATATAAATGAAACACAAAAGCATAAGTCGACAACTTATCAAGCAAATGGAACTTAACTTGGTATGTGGGGTGTTCTGAAGGAAATGTTTGTATGGTGGTTTGAGACCCCTCCTCTCTCTGGAAGTGGGTGGCTTCCATACAAATGAAAGTCTAATTTCTACAAAAAATTTTCAAAAACTCCATAAAAATCAAACTATGATCTGGCCAGTTGTATTAGATTTTTATTCATTCTGTTGAAATTGTAGTAGCGCTCGCGGTATGTGTACCTTGACTCAGCCTATTATGCAACCATCAATAACATTTTATATTATAACTCATAAAGTTTTTAAGCTGTACGCCAGATTCAACTAGTTACACACTTGCTGAGATAAGTTGAGCGTTTCCAGTCAAAATGACCTACACAGAAAAAAAAATTAACAAGCGTGTAAAATTTCCTATCGTTTAATTCCAAACCAAAGGAGGCGTACGCTACGAGATTGTTTGCAATTTTCATGTGCCATGCAACAATGTTTGAAATTTTTCTTACAAGAGGCTAGATTCAGGCGTTATCTGGCTTAAGTTTTGATGAAATATCATATTATTCGCAGTCAAATCTAGCATTCCTTTTACGTGCATTAGATACCGCAGAAAGTTGAATGTTTCTTTTTATCTGTGTACCGACCAACTTCTAGTGTCTCCGATTTAATTGAAAATTTTTACACACGTTTTTCCCATGCAAATAAGTTTTTTCAGCTGATGCAAACAAAATTTGGACTTAAGAGTCTGTTTTAAAAAGGGCGTAAGCATTTTGAATAGCACTTAAATTAATAGTTTGTAGCACGAACACTCTTTGGTTGTACAAAAAAACTGTGTGAAGGTTTGATGAAAAAATATACACTGAGTAAAAGAAAAAAAAAATGGAAAAAAATTACAAAATTGAAAATTTAAATATTAAATAGTTCGAAAAACGATTTTTAATTTTTTTATTTCCTGATTGTATAAATTTGAAGTTGTTACCCAAATTTTAAAAGTCATTTTTTAAATACGGCTTTTTCATAAATTTTTCGCGGTTCTCCAGCATCACAAAAAAAACTTTTTCTAAATATATGTTAAGTTTTCCACAACTCACTCTTAGCAAGCAAGACGATGTTATAAACAACATAAGAAACAGGGGAAAATTAATGGAAAAAAATTTCTTATATTATATTTCTACATTTAGATGAGTTTAGAGAAGTTCTCTTTCATTTTACATGTTTATTTATACTATTAAGACTTGGTGCTACATCATTTGACAACTATTTTGCCTCTATTTAATGAACTGAACGCGGAACAAGAGAGTGATATGTTTTTGTACCAGTGATCATTTTAGTTTGCTGAAAGATATCACTCCATTCTGTAACTCCCTGCTCATAGTCTTCATAAGATGCATAACAAAATGACATTTTTGTTAAGCAAACATTATTTTTCTGATTGGCCCAATCATATAATTCTTTTGCATGTTTAATTGGGTGTTCATGTCCTTTAGCTATACTTGCGTGTCTTGCTATTCGTTTTAATGTGCCACCAATTGCATCGCATGGCCCCTTGCCATAGGAAGTAGCGAAAAAATGCCATGCAGCATCTATGCTATATTTTGATTTGAATTTACAAAGGTTTGCAATTTTTCCTATTCTTATATTGGAATGCAGTGTGTCATGTTCAAGTACTTCCAATATAACGATAAATCTAAGATTCTTACTCAAGTAGCCCACTACGGTGATAGTTAGTTGTAGTAACTTGATAATGACTTAGCAAGTCATATTTATGTGATCTCAACCGTATGGCAACAAATGTGCTACTATAGTGAGCGCTCCTGATTTGACATAGTAAATAACAAAGGGATGAATTGTGGTTTGGTTATTGTTAGAATAACTACTTTGAAAGGCATCTTGAAGAACAAATGTATAATTTTCGGAAAAATCACACGCTATGACAACTTCACCATTGCTTAAATTATTTTCCGTGTGTCTCAAAAACGAGGATTTTTCGGTTGTTTGTTCGGATTGTTCAGATTGTTCATGGGTGATCATGTTTTTTAATTTTTCGGTTGGCAAAATATCTTCTCCTGGCTTTTATTTTGTGTATATGTGACAGTTATGAACCCGGCATGTTCGCGTATTAGAACAAGATGAACAGTAGCGCTATGCATCCTCTATAGCTTATAATCTGTTTTATTGGAACCGATCATTCACTAATCTTGCAGTCAAA
The DNA here is from genome assembly GCA_034211315.2 of Aedes japonicus. Classification (NCBI taxonomy): domain Eukaryota; kingdom Metazoa; phylum Arthropoda; class Insecta; order Diptera; family Culicidae; genus Aedes; species Aedes japonicus. Next base: position 11,728 of record JASCZW010015989.1, read on the forward strand.
GAGAGAGTAGCGAAACATTTATTACACATTTCTAAAAAACGAACTCTTGTTGTTAAAGAATCTAGAAAAATTATGAAAAGGTTGTAAATTGCAAATATCTCGAGAAAGGATGCTCTTACGAAGTTCATCTTTGGAAGCTTAATTGTTTGAAAATATTCCAAAAATTAGATGTTTTTATCAAAATGCGTTTATTTTCGCAAATACTAAAATTTTGCGAAATGCAACGAAAGTTGATGTTCTAGAAACTTTTTTTTCTGACATTTCTACATCCTGAAATCTTCGTCATTGTATGCGTTATAAATTGAAAATTTTACATTAAAAAAATTATACAACAATCAAAAAATTGTTTTTGAGATATATATATTTTCAGTTAATTGTTAATTTTTTTTTTTTTCTCAGTGTATTATTTCAACAACCTTAACACAAAGGGTCACAACTTGTTCCTCCACAGTTTTTTTTGTGCAACCAAAGGTTTTCGAGCTACACATTATTGATTGAAGTGCTATTCAACATTTTTACGCCCTTTTTAAAACTGACTCTTGAGTCACAAAAATCTATGTTAGCGCGAAAAATGCTCAGTCACCTTAGCCAAACACGTATGCAAAGTTTCATTTTAATCAAAAAATATCGAAAATAATTTTCCACATATCCAGGTCATTCCGCCTGGAAACGTTCAGTTTGATAAGATGTTTGGGACTATGTATCACGAAAAGTTACACAACTCTTTCTATCAAGTCAGAAACTTTCAAGGGATTTGGATTTAATTTCGGTTCATAAGCACCAATTTGGGTCTACTCGTGAATGCAACTTCGCCCCATTCGATGGATTTATTCCTAAATGCAGTCTATGTACGGTTTTTTTTTTCTAATTTTATGAATTAAGGCATTGCCCGCTATATTCGCTTAACTTAAAACAAAATTTCACAATACAATTGTTAGGTTTCCCTTTAAACGTGTAACATTTTAAACTTGCAAAATATGCGTCATTCATCTATACTGGATTGTTTGCTTCAAATGTCAAAATACCCAGTTCTTATTATAATGCTGTTTTTTTCTCTCTTTTCAGGTACGAATCTTGATTTCCTGTAAAACTCATTTCTTTGGAATAGTCGGTGAGTTACAGGTGGACAGGTTTTCAAGAGGAGATCTTTAAATAGCCGAATTGTATTGTTTTTTGTAAGCAATAAAGTTAACCTTCCTTGGGTATTAAAAGAAATGACACATAAGATATTGGGCTCAATATTGACCCGGATTTCAACCCTTTCTAGAATTATGAAACTTAAACCTAGACACAATGTTTATACCCCATTTGAATAGTTATGGTCATGAAAATTTATTGGTGGTAGAACAGTCTGATTCCAGTTACATTCTAAAAAGCATTGCCAAAACCATCCAGCTTGATTAGGTTTTATTAAGGTTTTATGAACGCCACTGGACATCAACTAGGTTTTATTGTGGTACCAAGAGAGGCCAATAGGTTTTATACTAAAGTCATGTTTAAGGAAACCTACAGAGCTTCTTTACAAAAAACCTTGAAACCTTGTCTTCTAAAAATTCCTTTTACTTCTATCAGAAGATTTTATTTTGACTTTATGAATGCGTAAAATGCCGTTTGAAAACGCCGTTTTGGGACTCATATAATCTGATTATGGTCAGTTGAAAAAGCATTGTGAAACCAATTTTGCTTCCAGTAAATGCGTTAAAGTGCAAATTGGCATTGAGGAAAGTCACCAAATGACCCATTAAGTTTATAGTAGCCATTGCAAAGATAAATTGACTTTTTGGAAAAACTGATTTCTTTCAATCGCCATAATGAAATATAAGAAATCATTAAAATGTGGAAAAATAAATACATAAAATATCAAATTTAATGCGAATGTACTGTAAATCGGAGACCAATTTCGGCATTTTTTTTAGATTACCTGATTGAATTCCATCAATTTTCAATTCATGATTGACTTATCGAATATATTTGTTTCAAATAAATAAACGCTATATAAAACTAAATTTGTTTCGGATATTTTGCTATCAAGCCAAATTTCCCGCAACACAAAAACATTTTTCTTAGATATTATTTATTGTTAAATGAATCAGAAGAGCAGGGAATCCAACAAAGCAGAACAACAAATACAAACCACGATATCACAGTTGTGGTCATTTGGCCCTATGCTGATTTTGATGGCAGCCAATAGGTTTAATGAAGTGAGAACATGTGGTCATAATATCTTTCACTAGAACATATTGAAAATCTGTATGGCTCATATAAAGCTTTTATTTATTTGTTTTCACAACTGTCTATTGAGTGGGACCACTTTGTATACATTTCGGCTTTAAAGTGTTGGTGGACTTAACAGTTTTGATGCAGTTTTAACAAGAAAGCCGTGAAACAGCAAAATATACGGCTTGAATGAATCTAAAATTATTTCTTGGGATTGGTCGCCGGGAATCTGCTGCAAGACGAAGGAGGCTTTGATTTCGATGCATGAATAGAATTGCATACAAAACATTCCAGACTTGTTCTAGACAAAATAGTGAAATGGTCGAAAGTAACATTTGTAAACAATGACTTCTAGCGTATTTTGCTGGGATGTGCTTGCTCCCACAAACAAAATAGCACAAGAAACAGATACAGGGAGTTATTACCTTCCCGTTGATAGTGGATGTAGTTGTTAGCAACTTGGCATTTACAGGCAATTTACGTTTTAAGTCATTGTATACCATTGTACACCCAAAATAAAAAAGCAAGATTGTAATGCTATTTCGCATGATTTTGTTGCATTTCTCGTAATGGATCGTAACTTGGCGAAAAAATGCAACATTGGTCGTGGACAAAAATTGTTTTGAAAAATTCTATGTGTGAGTGAGGTTGTGCAGTGCATCAGTGCACCAAAGATTGAAGACCGGAAGTTAATGGCTCACAAAAAAAAAAAACGATCACGATACGCAAACCGAGATACGGACCGAGGCCGCCCTCGTCATGGCTCAAGATTATTACCATCCAGCCACTTTAACGAGATGAGTTGAATGGAATAAAAGCCCAACAGTTGCTTCGATTGTCGAGGCACTCGGCGATACAGCAATGAAGCAAATGTCTCTCACACACACTTGTATGGCTCAGTATACATCATAAAGAAAGGCAAACTCGAAGAGAGGGAAACCAGAGTGTGATGACGAGTGAAAATAAAAATAGGACACTTGACAGCGGAATACCAACAGTGGTCAATACCCAAGCAACACAGTTTGTATTAAACAAGTTGAAAGTACTGTTAAATGACAAAAACAGGTTATAAATGTAGGTGTATAATACTTTATTTCATACTATAATATGACGTAAAAAGCGCAAAAACTGAGGCCTTATAAAACATAAAATGGAAAAAAATTATCCTCATACAAAAAAACTACATCGCCAAGCGTGGGATTTATACATAAGTTCTTGGCGTGATAGGTTTGTAGCTTCTTTGCTAAGCCAACTCAGATTGTTGAAATGTAGACTCTGCGTATCTATGATATGCTTCCCGTTGGCAGTGAAACCACAATCTTGTTCAACAAATTCATCGTAACGAGAAAAAAGAACGCGTTTTGCAAAACATGGTTGATGTAATGTAATTTCAACAGTATATAGAACTGCCCTTAAAATCTTGTCCTGTTTGTGTATTATAAATGTATGGAAACATGTTTTTAAGAACAATAATAAAGTATCAATCACTTGCAGCGGTGAAAAAAGTATTTTTAGCCCGACCGTTTGTCAGAGTGGTATATAGAAAACGAGAGTTGCAAATCGCTCCAAACTTGACATGTTTTGCAATACGTTTATAATACATTTATAATACAAACAATTATAAATCATTCTAAAAGATGTTTTGTGTGTTACTTGGGTAGCGTTGCGGCATTCTGTGGTATTGTCTCACCCATATTAAAAAGTTGTTGACAGTTGAACGGTTTCTTTGACTGCCGAGGCACTAAGCACTCAACGATATATGTGTTTCGTGGAAACTGTGTGCTGCCAACCGCTTGCATGGCTTCCTTTATACCATAAAACGCTTTGTGGATCATGCTGGGCAAAATTGCCATATCTGAATCATGGGGATTTCTCAAGATATGATTGCAAAAACTGCAATTGCATGTTTTGCCACCTTTTTATCGTTTGGGTGTACTTTCGACTTTTTGACGATTTTGTCTATAGTTGTAGAGAGTTGCCGTCTTCAACAAAGTTTCTCAGAATTGTCATTTGACGTCTTTTGTCATCATCACATTAATTCCAGATCTTGCCGCAGAGATGGCGCTCCAGTCTTTCTTTTGCAATGAAGCGCTTGAGAGTTGCCGTTTTCGACAAAGTTGCTCAATAATGTCAATTGTCGCCTTTTAATATTATTTGATTAGTACCAGATATTGCCGCAGAGATGGTGCATCGGCAAAGATAGGCTGCAGCACCATCTCTTCGGTACGATCTAAAACTAATGTGATTATTTCAAATGTCTTCATATTACATTGTCAACAACTTTGCTCAAGGCGGCATCTCTCTAGAGCCTTATTTGGCAGACATACTGCAGCGCCATCTTTGCGGCGCAGTTTGTAACTAATCTGATTATGTCAAGTGACTACATTTCACATGCTTATCCACTTTACCCAAGATGGCAACTCTCTGAAGCTTCATTTGAAAAATATATACTGTAGCGCCATGTCTGTGTCACGATTTGGAACTAAGGAACGGACTCGGAAAAAATGAGACACACAAAAATGATCACCAAAAATTCATTTTAAATCGGATACTTCTCAAATTTCAGGGGATTAAATAACTATATATTAGCTATGTTTTGGCATAATTTATTTATTGAATTTCCTCCCCCAACTTGAATGCTCGTACATTTCTCTTAACACTGCTCATGAGATCTTGGACGAGGCTTTGTCCATCTTCCTTACACAATTTCTCCCAGTTTTTCTTCAAAGCTTCATCGGTTTTGAATGTCTTTTCAATTTTCTTCAACTTTTTCTACTTTATCGCCCAAAACTTTTCGATCGGACGAAGTTCTAGTGTATTGTACATCATATAGATCAGCGTGGGATTACGGTGAGAGTAGAGGAAGGGCAACAAGCGCTTCTGCAAGCATTCCTCCGATAAATCTGCCCGTTTGTGGTGCCGGTTGTAATGAACGCCTTACTGTACCGTCCGCACTCGCAGATCGCCTGCCATAACAGTACTTCCTCGTGAATTTGTCCATCTTTCTCTTCCGGAACTTTTCCGGAACCTCCATGCGGGACGTACCGACGAAAAATTCAAGGCAGGGGATTTGTTTGGTGTCCGCCTTGATATATGTCTCGTCGTCCATGACGAGACAGCCTGGCCTAACCAGCCACTCACGGTACAGCATCCGCTCACGCAATTTGGCCACCGTGCTTTGCTTGTCAGTCCGGTTTGGCGCCTTCCTGACCTTAAAAACACGTAACCCAGCCCGCTTCGTGGTCTGCTGGACGAACCACTACGACGAATTGACCTTTTTGGCCACGTCTCGGTGGAAAGGTTTGGGTTATTCTTAAAGTACTGCCTTATTTTCCGCGCCTTCTCTGGGTATTCCGTTTTCGGTTTTCGACACGGTGGACTGGTGGATTCCAAGCCTTTTGCCGATCCATCTGTGCGACTGACCAGGAATATCGATCATCGCACCCAAGATTTGCTGGCGTAGCTCTTCTTGTTTCGAATACATCTTGAAAACTACTTGACAGATTTTGCACACATAAACATAACACTCTAAACTCTCTCCGATTACAAACTGAGCTATTTATGTACCGACTTTAGCTCTGTTTGTGTCAAATCAAAATCCTCTCGCACCAATCGATGTCGCTTGCATTCTATAGTGTCGCATCTGGTGCGTTTTATGGCGCATCCGAAGCACCATTCAGTGAACTAGATGCGACACTTTATGACTCTATATAATTAGAGCAGGATCTATTGTTCTTATCTGGTTTGGAAGAGCAACGAATATTTAAAAAATACACGAAATCTCCGTTTATTATAACTGGACGACTTTCAACGAACATTTACTTATTTAGCATTTTGAATCCATTCCGATATTGAAAATAGACGTTCAAGTTTGTCTTATAGTTCATTATGTAAAATAAATACATAAATTTTTCAAATATTTATGGAGCTTTCTGGAATTTCTGATGACAAAAAGTATCCCGTACCATATTGGCTACATTTCAGTTCGTAATCTTGGTGAAGGTAAAAAAGGGTTCAGTCTCACCATCGGTGGTTAATTCGATTTCTTTTTGAGGACAAGCAATATCATGCTCATTGTATTATCTTATGTGATTAGTTTGTATCTTTAGGTAGACAATCAGAATTGTAAGTTATGGCCTTAAAATCATTATATTTGTTTACTGAAAAAACCGGTAAATTACAAACACCTTTCATTGTGCGAACTATTGTTAATCAATGGGAATGTTTGTTAAATGTTCGGAATAATCATGCCCCAAAAATAGGTGTAACCAATGGCATAACTCGTTACCCTTCCGGGGTAAGTGGTTAGTAGTGGTTAGTCGAAATTTTATCACCAAACAGCACATGTCCTAACAAAATAGGTCTATTTATGAATTTTCTCAAAAGCTTACATCCAGGCTGACTTTGATTTTATCGACTTTTTGGGTCACTCAATATGTACTATGTTAAGTAACAAAAAAAATAGTTATGCAACAGTCTGACAACCGATTTAAACAAACAGTCGGCATGCCGTTAAGGCCATACGCACAAGTTAATGTGATTTGCTTTAGAAAATGCACACACACACACACACACACACACACACACACACACACACACACACACACACACACACACACACACACACACACACACACACACACACACACACACACACACACACACACAATACACAAACACTCACATGGCATAAACTGCTGGAACGAGTTAACGACAGTTAAGCTTGATGTCTTTTAACACGACTAAAAAACTGAGCCCTTCAAAACATGTTCAAAATTCAACCAATCTCACCGACGCACAGGTCTAGCTGAAAAAAAAGATCAACCTTGTTTGTCACTTACACAACAGCTCTACGTAGATGAGAAAAGTGCGTGTTTGTCTTGTCGCAAGGCAACCGATGTTCATAGCTTGTTTATTTGTCGAAATGGGTGGGATAGAAATTAATGGCAGCATAATTAATCATCAATTAAAAGAGAGATTTGAGTAATAAAAATGAAAAAGTGCCATTAAATTATTAGGTCTGTGCCAACAAATATGTGATCAGCATTAAAAATTAGAATGAGCACAAAGATGAGAAAGATCTTCGGATAATCGACTGACCGGTAAATTGCAACAGCAACAGCTAGTATATGTGCAATTAATATGGCAGTATTCCAAATTATAATCTGAGCACTAAACTATTCGCATATGTCTTTAATCTTGTTAGATTTTCCCATAAAAATAGTAAAATGAGCAATGGATATTTATTTATCCATTGCTCATTTTACTGTTTTTATGGGAAAATCCACCAAAATTAAAAGACATATGCGAATAGTTTAGTGCTCAAATTACATAATTTGGCGGAAATACTGCCATATTTAATTGCACATATACTAATAGCTGTTGCTTTATTTGATAGATTTACCGGTCACAATTAGATTATCCGAAGATCTTTCTCATCTTTTATTGCTCATTCCTAATTTTTTAATGCTGATCACACATTATTTGTTGGCACAGGCCTTAATAATTTAGTGGCACTTTTTCATTTTTTGGTGCTTTTTCTGAATTACTAAGTGCAGGTAAATATTTTAGTCGACATT
>JASCZW010015990.1:0-19511 GCA_034211315.2 Aedes japonicus
ATTTCACTGATTTTTATCACTCACGGAGTCGCAACCATTGATACGTGTAGTCAGTCAAGCTAACCTAACCTAACCTTACCAAAAAGTTTATTAGAAAAAATGACAGCGGAAGAAAATAGCGTTCACTGCTAGCCAGAGCCTGCTTCGATCCAAAGTTATATTTAATATGAACATAATCTCCTTAAATAATGAACACGTTAGTATGCTGACTTTCAATCAAATACACTCAAGTCTTTTTTTACACGGGGGATACTTACCGTGTAAAAAAAACCGCGTTACTTTGAAAATCGTCGTAAAAAAAACCGCGTTATTTCGGAAATCGTCGTAAAAAAGACCGCGCTATTTCAAAAATCGTCTCAAAAAATAAACCAAGTTATTTCAAAAATCGATAAATAAAAGATCGATAATAAAAGATTTATTTGAAAAATCATCATGAAAAAACCGTCTCATATAGAACATCATTGTTATAACTAATAACTGTGAAAGAGCATATGCATAGTTTCAACGCATATTGCATTGTTAAAAGACAAAATTCATGGTTATCATTAATTTATAGCTAAGACAGGATACATACACGGCCAACTGAGATATTTTGTCTGTATCTTTTGACAACCCGAAATTTTGTGTTTACTTCGAGTGACTTTCACAAGTAGCGTGAATTTCGTCTGCAGCAGCGTTAGGATAAACGATTACATTATTGTCAATAACAGTCGTGTGCATTTAATTTCAGAACTTTTTTCTATGTGACTAATTTTCCTTTTTACACACACACCTAGGAATAATTACTACCGAGTTGAGAAAAATATGATAACAACAAAATATCTCTAGAGAACTAATTATTGTGGAGGGACTGTATATTTTGAATTTATTTAGTGACAAATTTATATGCAAATTTATAAATAGATCTGTAGAATCAGTTACATTTCGGTCCATGCTCCGATCAAAACTGTGGATTTATTCTAATGATAATTCAATTAATGGTTTTGTAAAAACTGCCTAACTCTTGGTCCAGTTTTAAGAACTGAGAGCTCTCACGATAAAAAAAAACATCTAAGAAGAAGCCATATAGAGGAGGTGGACCAATTCCTGGTTTCAATCGCTTTTACTGAGTCATATTGAAAATTAAATTATGGATAATATTTTATTTACGTGTGCATCCAAAATAAGAAAGCAAGATTGTAATACTGATGAGCGCGAGCTTTTTAGTGGAATAACTGTAACGATGATTCAAAGGCAGAGATTAGTATCTTCCATGGAACTCCAACTACTTTTTTGTTATCTTGACAGATACGTCATTTCGTCTACAAGTGCAGACCTCTTCGTATTGTACAAGTGACTTAAATAAGTACCTAAGTCTGAAATCAAGATTGTAATGCAATTTCACAAGATTCTAATTCGTTTCTCGTAATGGATCGTAACATAGACAAAAAATGCACATTGGTGTATACAAATAAGTAAATGTATGCGTAGGGTTGTACAGTGTGTAGTTATGGAATGTGAGAATGGAGTCCGAACGTCCAAAAGCTCACAAAAAAAATAATCTTGGTCTATAACCGGGAATCGTATCGAAGCCGTCAGCGTGACGACTTTACATGCTAACTGTTCAACCATTTCAACAAGTTGAATTGAATGGAATAAAAACCCTTTTGTTACTTCGATTGTCGTGGCACTCAGCGATACAGCAATGAAGTAAATATGTTTTCCATCAAGCGATAGCTGTATGCAACTTGCCGCTCGCGCACACTTGCGTGGCTTCGTTTAATATAGAACGCTATGGGCGTTTATTGCAGGTGCTGTTTTCGCAATCTTTTCAACTTTTGGCTGTAGATTCCATCATCGGCTCGATGAACGATTGATATGGGATCGCCCAATTCTAAATGTAATCATTACGTATGCGCAGTATACCAACAAATCGTTTGTGCATAAGAGGTGTTTTGTCTTGAATAGAAAAGATCATGTAAGTACCTGTTGAATGGTTTAAAATAAGAATATACCCGAGATTTATTATCACTGCACACACTTGGCACGATGGCGTCGGATCAGAAAGCGAAACCAAGAAAATCAATAACTCTGGACACAAAAATAAAATTTTTGGATAGCCTCGCAGCTGGACAGACAGGAACTGCAGCAGCTCGAGCGTTTTATCTGAGCGAATCGACTGTTCGTACAGTTAAAATAAATGAAACTCAAATTCGAGAAGCAGTGTTGAACAGCAGCGATTGTAGCAAGAAAAAAACATCGTACACGCGGGATCCTGTACTCAATAAAATGGAGAGAGCATTGCTAATTTGGATCGAAGACAACGCGCAAAAAAGGATTCCGTTAGATATAGAACTGAAAACAGAAAAAGCACTACGGATTTACAGAATCCTTCAGGAAGAGCCATCATCATCCAGTGCAACAAAAGGTGCATATTTACATTAATTGGGGTTTATTTTGATGGTACTATATGTAATATGTACTTGTCTATTTTTTACAATTTTTAGCAAGCAAAAAATCGGACTTTACGGCGAGCAAGGGATGGTTCTACGGTTTTGTTCGAAAAAACAACATCCGAAATGTCCCCATTAAAGGAGAATGCGCTGCAGCGGACATTACAGCTGCCACCGAATTTCCATCCAAATTGGGGAAATTATTACCAATGGATCCTATCACGCCGACCAGGTGTTTAATGCTGACGAAACGGGTCTATTCTGGAAGAAAATGCCAAATAGAACATTCCTAGCATCGGCGGAACGCTCAGTTACTGGATTCAAAGCTGCCAAAGACCGTGTGACTCTCCTTTTCTGCTCAAACGCATCCGGCGATAAGCTATTGAAACCGCTCCTTATTAACAAGGCATATGAATCAATGAAAGATATGGACTTTGAAAATCTGCCTGTACACTGGATGAGCAACCCAAAGGCCTGGGTTACCAAACAAGTTTTCCAACATTGATTCGACAACCAGTTCGTTCCAGAAGTTAAAACATTCCTGGAAGAAAAAGATTTGGATTTTCACGTCCTTCTTTTGATAGACAATGCTCCAGGTCACTTGAATTGCTCTCATCCAAATGTACAAGTCGTATTTCTCCCGCCAAACACCACTTCTCTGATCCAACCACTGGATCAGAGGATAATTTCCACATTCAAAAAAATCTACATCAAGCACACTTTCCGGTACATTCTTGACCAGCTGGATGCGGACGACTCGTTGACTGTGGTAAGCATGTGGAAAAGCTTTTCTATTCGAGAGTGAGTTTGTTTCATTGGGTTAGCTCTTGAATCTTTGAAAACGTCGACATTGAATGCTTGTTGGAGACCGGTTTGGCCGGAATGTGTGAGGTCCGGGAAGCCAGTGCCAGAAATGGATGACAGGGAGATATTGCTGCTTGCACACTCTGTAGGTGGAGAGGGTTTCCAAGACATGACGGTAAAGGATCTAGAGGAGTTGCTTGTTGACCCCGCCATAGAGGATGAAGATCTGTGCAGATGCGTTAACGATACTGATGCCGAAGATGATCCTGAAACAGTAATCAGTTTAATGCGACTGGAGGAAGGTCTGCAAATGGCAGAAAGGTTGGCAGACTTCTTTCTGAACCACGATCCTCACATCGAAAGGGCCATCACTTTTAAAAATGATCTAAGGTATTGTGTTGTTCGGTACAACGAGTTGCACAAACAACTAAAACAGTTTACAAGTGACGGTACTTTGGGAGAACATGTTACATCTGCAGTTCCAATGAAGAATAAACGCTCACAACTCAGTGGTGGATCATCAAATAAACCAACCAAAGCGCAGCGAACTCATCAACCACCACGGACAGATAAGGATGATGCAATCAATCCTGTGGAGTGTATCCGGCCACTATACAGTGGGGAATATTCGGATCGACAAGCTGATCGGATCCAGCATAAGGCAGTGCAACGCAAACGAACCCGAGTTATTTATGACGACAGTGAATAAGGAATGGATTGTTTTTTTGAGAATTTATTTTAATTTGCTTATTTTTTAATCAAAACGACAAATCATAACCCTACTAGGGTAATTGCAGGAGAACGTACGTTAATCGCAGTATAAACACCAAATTTGCCACACTCATTTTTTAAATCAGTTTGATTCGTTTGCAAATAGCTGAATAAAAAAAAATGATGTATGTAGAAGTTGTGGTGGTTGAAATATCTTAAAACTTTGTCTTGTAAAGGGCGATACGGTCAAAATTTGGTCAATATCAACTTGACGTATTTCTTCAATTTTGCATTTAAAAAACCTGAACACCCCTCATTTTGAAGGTGTGTGTGTATAATGTTGCTTCTATTTTGATTTTGGAATTCACTCTTCAGTTGTCAAAATGCCGTCCAAGCAAGAAGAGCAGCGTATCAAAATTTTGCTCGCGCATCGCGAAAATCCGAGCTACTCGCACGCAAAGTTGGCAAAATCGCTAAAAGTTGCCAAATCAACCGTTACAAATGTAATTAAAGTGTTTGGGGAACGTTTGTCGACAGCCAGGAAGTCTGGATCGCGGGGAAATCGAAAACCGGAAGCCGCTGAGACGACAAAGAGAGTTGCCGGTAGTTTCAAGCGAAACCCTAACCTATTCTCCGAGATGCCGCAAATAAGCTGGGTGTATCGTTCTACAACCGTGCATCGAGCCAAAAACGAGCCGGACTATCGACTTACAAGAAGGTAGTGACTCCAAATCGCGATGATAAACAAAATACGACGGCCAAAGCGCGATCCCGGAGGCTGTACACGACGATGCTGATGAAGTTTGACTGCGTGGTAATGGACGACGAAACCTACGTCAAAGCCGACTACAAGCAGCTTCCGGGACAGGAGTTTTATACGGCAAAAGGAAGGGGAAAGGTAGCAGATATTTTCAAGCACACGAAACTGTCAAAGTTCGCAAAAGAAATATCTGGTTTGGCAAGCCATCTGTACCTGTGGCTTGAAAAGCAGCATTTTCATAGCTTCCGGGACTGTCAACCAAGAAATTTACGTGAAAGAGTGTTTGAATAAACGTCTGCTGCCTTTCCTGAAGAAACACGGTTGTTCCGTACTGTTTTGGCCGGATTTGGCATATTGCCATTACGGTAAAAAGGCCATGGAGTGGTACGCCGCCAACAACGTGCAGGTGGTTCCTGGCGACAAGAACCCTCCCAACACGCCCGAGCTCCGCCCAATTGAGAAATACTGGGCTATTGTCAAGCGGAACCTAAAGAAGACCAAAAACTGCTAATGACGAGCAGCAGTTCAAGGCAAACTGGCTTTCTGCGGCGAAGAAGGTGGACAAGGTGGCTGTACAAAATCTGATGGCAGGGGTCAAGCGTAAGGCCCGGCAATTCGGATTTGGAAAAGCGGAAGCCTAACTGAATATTTTTCCTGAATTTTATACTAATTGAACTTGAAAAAGAAATTTAATTTGATTTTTTAAATAAACGATTTCACCGATTTACACGCGTTTTCCCTTGACCAAATTTTGACCGTATCACCCTTTAGTACATTGCTACATTGAAATACCAATAAAAATGTTCTCAAGATAAATAAATCTAACAGAAAAGTATGCGAGAAAATAAAATATAAATAAATAATATTCCCTCTACTTGGCTACTTCAAACAGGTTGCACACATTCTATGTACATCTACAGTGACGGACAATACAATAACACCAAAGCCTGATTTTCATACAAAATGGTCATGTAAGGGGGCTTGCCTTTCATTTTCTTGAAAACCAATTGAGCTGAAATTTCGGCTGTGGTCCTAAAGTAGCCTAAATTTTCATCTGCATTGAATCCATTATTTTTCATCCACCACCTTCGAAGTTACAGACACCGCATATGACAAAACAATAAGACCACTTTTTGATTTCCTTAAAGGATGCTCGAATTTGAGGTTCTGAATTTTGATTATTGATGCATGGGTGATTTTAATATCAGTATACTATAGATTGTTATTCACACTCATCAACATGGCCTAAACTATGGATATCAAAAGGAGGTCTTAATTTTTTTGTTGTAGTTTCTGAAGTGGTGAGTGGTCTGTAGTTTCTGTAGTGGTGAGTGAAAAATTATGATTTTTTTCAAGATGAACATGCAGGTTATTTCTAGGCTATTGCGAAAATTAGATTCTTAGATTCCAAAATGGCGCCGGACATCGATTTCCGACTTTTACAGGTCGTCCCTTTCGAAATACCCATATTATAGAATTTTAGGCAGCTTTTCACAAACCGGCAGTAGCCATCTTGTAGACTATTTGACAATTTTTCATAAACTGGAAGTCGCCATATTGGATTCCAAAATGGCGTTGAACATCGATTTCCGGCCTCTACACGTTGTCCTCGTTCCAAAAATTCCCATATTGTAGGATATTCGGCGTCTTTTCACAAACCGGAAATCGCTATCTTACTTTTCACAAGTGTGTCGGACGTGGCATAATATGTGAACAGTCCCTTCACAGCACACCATTGAAGGCGTAGGTTAACTGAAAACCGAGGAAACTAATCTTCTTCATGACACACCAAATATCCAATAATGTTTTTCGCGTTTTTTAACTTTTTCATTGTATGTACACCCTCAGAAAACACTTAGACTTTTTGGATCTTAAGCCGCGTTGTTTCAAAAATCGTCGTTAAAAAAACCGCGTTGCTTCAAAAATCGTCGTAAAAAAAACCGTGTAAAAAAAGACTTGAGTGTAGTTGTGTTCAGCAAAGTTGTATCTGGGAATACTCGTGAACACAATAAGCAGCCATTTCCAAATGCTGTTACAGCTTAAATCCAAAGGGATGACAACATTATATTAGTAAATCTCAAATTATGAAAGGATTTGTGAACTATTATCAACTGAGCAAAAATTCTTCGAAATGGATCAGGAAGAAGAGCTGGATCGATGATTTGAATCAATTGATTGAATATCAATGAATGGCGTCTCTTAATTATCACCAAACAATTTTTCAACCGTGTCGAAGGAATCTTTTCGGTTTGACTAGTTTTATACTAACATATACATATGGATGATTAGAGGGTTTCGTTTCTTTTGACCAGATCTCATCTCGGCCCATGCCATGAGATGTCATGAGATTACTGAAAGAGATGAAGGAGTTGGAGAAAAACGTTGTAGCGAAAGTCATCAACTCACCCAACGTTCTCTAGCTGAGACCGATACATTTTTTTAGGTAAACCTCAATCGGAAGATCTACCCCAAAGATTTTGTAGCCGTGTTGGTCAGAGTAACTGGTCACCACGAAAGAGCCGAAGAACTGGCCGGCATCCATCTTTCCATCGGCCATGGCCAAGATTCCGACAAACTACCATTTTGTTTGCAAATGCCCAGACATTTCTTGCAAGTTATTGCTTCATGTAAAATGTAATAATTTACACACAGCATGAGTACAGAATTAAAATTTTATCGACAGAAGCTGTGTGGCGTGGCTGTGCACAGATCTAGTTTCAAATTTTTGAAATTGAGTAAAGACTCGAGGTCTATTGAACATCCGTGATATTGCAATACTAGTACCAAAACTTTCTTTAGAAACTGCTAAAACGAGAATACAAATTTTCGAACATTGACCACGTCATAAAATTTAACTAATGAGCATATTCTTTAAATGAGAGTCTTGCATGCAGCGTAATTTAATTATTTACTATAGACTGAAAGCACCACATCACCAAGGTAAACAGTTACAACTTTAATAGTTATGTCCATTGCAGTATACATATAGCATTGACCAACTGCTTTACAAATGTTAATCAAACCACCTGATCAACCCACATTCGGTGGGAAATTGTTTCTCTCTCTACCTATTACCTCACAGTTTTCAATAAATCTACAGTTCTCCGGTCAAACCAACGTAATAAAACATCATCCGATTATATTAATTACCGTGTTTGAAATCTACTCATCTTCCACACCAACCCAACCCCCTCGGTGGGTGTTGGTTTCATTCAGCTTTCTTGGAGGGAGATTTACTTAACAATTTCTGAACCGACTCATCGGAAGATGCTCATTTCTCACGAACATCATCCCGAACTTTGCCCACCGAAAACCTATATCACGTCGATCTGAGGCCAATGCATTCAGACTGCTGCTGCTCTGCGATGAATGCTTACCGTTGAAGCACTCGCCGAAAGCGAACAGCAAACCTATGATTACATCTTTACGATTATCATTACATTTTATAGCTGTTTTGATTTAATAAAGCCCAACTTCACTACCGACTTACTTTCCTCGTACACTTAAACGTTGTTAATCCGGACCGATTCGAGGATACGTTTTTAATCTCCGATTCGCTGATATCTACACATATGAATCGGCTCTGTTATTCTGTGGCTCCGAGTAAGGCGGACATTCGACCCGCTCGCTATGAATGCGGTGAAAAGAGGAAAATTGATCTCAATGCTTCAATAGGTGCCGAACCCGGGTATTCACGTTTTCGTCGTCGTCGTCGTTGGTGTCGGAGGAACGCGAAAAATTCGCTGAAGATAATGTATGCAAAACTGCATTGTAAGCAACCAACCTAGCTGGGGTTTGAGACGATGCCGAAGATGCAAGGGTTTGCTAGTGGCGGAAGGTTATGATTATCACATTACACCGAGAAACAGTGCAAATAAATATAGTAATTTATATGATGATTTTCTTTCCTTATGGATCGGTTGGATGGATCTCGGGCGGTTATTGTATGGAAAGGAATCCACACCACCGAATGCGAGTACTATGGCTTTTGTGTTGATGAGTCTTCTACGGTGGGTCGTCTTTCGACTTGCGGTTGGCGCTCTTTGTGGCCGAGCTCGCCGGCTTCTCTATTCAGAGGTATGGGAGAGGCAGAAGTATTCACTAGTTCATGGCAGCGAGGAAAAAGGGGTTTAGTGTTTGACCCAGAAGCAGCAGAAAAGATGATAGGCATTAAGATTTTATGTTTGCAAAATAAAAAAAAGAAAATGTTTCGCACATTTGCACAGTTGGTTTGCTGAAATTAACTTGTAATGGATTTTGGATGTGAAGATTGTTTTTTGAAAGCATGTATTAGCAAACCTCGGTTGAATAACTGATTTCGATATTGATGTGACAAATCATGTTTACAATCCTAGAGGGTTTGAGCTGTTTAGTGGAATACTTGTAACTATAAATTAGAAGAAAAATTAGTAATCTCCATTTAATTCCAACTACCTTTGCTTATCTTCGACAGATACGCGTATTTCGTCTACAATGTGCAGACTTCTTCAGTGTCTCGTACTAATAACTCGACTGTTTACAATATAAGGTTCATTTTCACCAATGTGAATTTTTCAACGGAAGTGTATGTATCTATGTTTTAAGTTTGCTATCATGCATTTCTCGAGTACTTTTTCAAATGGACGTAAGTAACATTTGGACGAAAATGACAAAATCAGCATTGAACTTTTTTGAGTTTATTTTAATTCCTATTTGAAACCCGGACATGTTTATCCCAATTAAACTCCACTGAATGACGCATTGGTCAAAGATATTACATCACTGTGCTTAAAAATTACACCAGGAGTGAAAACTCAAGTTTCATTTAGAAAAATGTTTCTTACAACGGTCTGCAATAGAAAAAGATTATACATCATTTTGATAAGTCAGTATGGTAGATGGCATGCTACTTGGGTCAAAATGATACGTCATTCTGCGAATGACAATGTTGATACGTTGAAATGTTACGTCAAGTTGTCATATTTTACAAAGATACGTCAAAATTATCAAAATGACGTATTAGTTTTTTCTTCAACAAAACGGTGTAAAAATATCTTTGCTTAAAATATCAATTTTTACTTATCAAAATCTAAATTTTTAACCTTGAGGTATAAAGCCATTTACTTACGCGTCGTTAAGAGGCATTCAAATGATATAACAATGATTCGCAAGTTACTTTTCAACACAAGTGGCGTATGTACATTATTCCCAAAAAGTGCAAAAGTGATGTTACACCGTTTTGTAAAAAGTTAGTAAAAACATTCAGAAATAATCCATCACAAAGTTCATCAAATGTGGGCACATATACATGATTTTTTTAATAAAATACCATGAACAACGCGTTTGTTTACATTTTGTTACTTACGTCCTTTTGAAAAAGTACTCGAGATTTATTGAGCTCAAATGTATCTTCTATATTTTCTTGTGTTATTGTCAGCAACAAGCTTAACATCAGATTTTTGAATCCCGGTGAGTGCGAGCTTTTAAGTGTTACGTGAAAATGAGAAGAAAGATTAGTAATTTTCTTTCAGTTCCAGATTCCCCTATTGCTCATCCTGACAGATACGCGTATTTCGTCTACAATGTGCCGACTTCTTCAGTGTCGTTTACTAGGTCGAGAATCTGTTCGAACAGAAGACAACAACATATGAATACCTAATTTTGATCTTGATAACTGGCCTTGGTATTAAAAAGCTCATTTTTAGGGTATTATCCTCAGGTATTTTACCACTTATGCAGCGCTCTTTAATACCAAGGCCAGTTATCAAGTTATTCGTTCCTGATCGGGTAGTGATGCTGTGGCTGACCAGCGTCAATCGCTTACTTTGGCAGGCCGCTGGAAACGGACATATCTGGCAGATCTAGTATGCTGGAGATGTTCAACGGGTGGTTCCCTCGATTTGCTAATTTGTTGACACCTGCCGAGGTGCATCAAGCTGGAAGTGCGCAGGGAGCTGTGGAGGGAAGGGAAGGGAATGGATCAAGCGATACGTCGAGAACGAGTTCTGTTGGGCTGGATGCATCACTTGCGAGTGAGAGACGTGAGTTGGTATTAGCGGTGAACATGTCAACGGACGATCAGACCGCTCCAGGATCAACAGTGAACCAACAACGACGTCAGCAACTATTGGGTGAACAAGGCAAATTGTGGTCATTCGAAGATCTTGAATATAATCTTTTCAGCTTAATCACTCGCTTCAGCTAATACACTCTCTCGATTGTATAAATTGACAAATAACCTCTCAATTGTTTCAAAATTAAGTGAACATGAATTTATAACATATTTGGAAGATAGACCCTATGACGAGAGTTAACTGTCATGCCATCCTTTATATCTACTACATAGAAATATCATTTTTCTTAACCATATATGATGTTCCAGATTTTCTTGCAACATTATGCAACCATTACTTACTTTTTAAGAAAAGGTTTTTAATGTCTACGTGTAATGTGTCCTACCTGAAAAAGAAGAAAATAAAAGCAATTAGCTGTTTAGGTATTATAAGAACTATAGATATAACAAACGATAAAATTGGTGATATGGTTGATGATTAAGTGAGCGCTCAATTGTCTTGAAATTTAAACAACCCATAACGTTCATTTCTATCGTGTCTGTTGTCCATGATAAATGTTTAGTCCAAAGCCTTTTGCTTATGGACGATACATATCTGCTCTCCACGTTCAGACGCAGTAAACTATTTATCACCATTTTCAGAAAACAAATAGATTTCGAACAAATTGATTTTGCATCTGCATCAATGTTAGTAAAATACAGCATTTAGCAAGATAGAGATGGACTAAATTCAGGTTCTGCTAAACAGTTAGCTGGATGTTTAAGCCGAGAGATTTCCCGGCAAATGAACAGATCACAAACAGTAGTGCGCAGTTATCGGTAAAACCCTCAAACATATGGCATCAACTAAGGATACGTACGAGAAAGAATGTTTGCAAAAGCGGTTGCTACCGTTAATAAGAAGCTGGTTTCTTGTTACTATGCAAAATTCTCTTGGAACGATATTAGGCACAAGGGATCAAATATGTGTCAAAAATAGTTAATCCGCCCAACCATCCAGAACTTCGCCCATATAAAAGTACTGAGCTCTGGTTAAGCGGAAACTCTTTGAAACTAAGACGGAAGCAAAAGGAATCGACGATTTCAAGAGAAGATGGAGAACCGCCACCGCAATCGTATCTGAGCATACTGTAAGGAATCTGACGGGTGTACAACAGAAAGTTCGAGGAATTTTACAGAAAGAAAGATAAACATTGTTTAGTTAATCTTAGCGAGTGTGAGCTTTTTAATGGAAGACCTGTAACTGGAAAAGGAGTAGAAGGAGTTGTAATTTCCATATAATTCCAACTACCTTTATAGCTTATCTTGACGTTTACGCGTATTTGGTCTACAATGTGCAGACTTCTTTAGTAGTCGAGTATAAGTACACGATAGGATAGTGAAGAAGGTTTGGGCATTTGTCTATTTGTTTTACATTTTTTTATTTTACTACTACTATAAATACAAACAGAATACGTACTTTGAACATAGATTAAAATTTCAGAAACATCCCAATTTCTTCTCAGCGCCTTGCTAAAAGCTTACGCTTGAATGTTGCAGCAGAAACGTTGAAATCATACAGCATGTACGATTGGTTGGAGCTAGCTGACATGAAGGTTGGATCTGACCATACGTACATGACGAGGCTCCAGATGCAGAAAACTCGTCAGTGAAGGATTCATTCTGGTGCGTAGATGTTCAGCTGTGCGAGTTTCGAGGAATCATCTCACAAAGGCTTTAACCACAAATATAGCTTCGCGGAATTTCTCCGTTTCTCCAAAGTCTCTATGCTTAGTAGCCTACTATACATCGATCTTCGTATGGTGGTAGATTGAGAGGGTATTCCCATGGCAGAGAACGGAGGGCGTATTTTATAAATTTTCGTTGAATTGTTCCGATCCTATCCTAATCCAACATGGCTGGTTGGGGCACCAAACCACAGCATTGGATGCTAAGATTGACTGCACCAGAGCGCAGTAAAGAAGGCTGAAGGATAACTCCTGAATCGCGTCAAGAGGTTGATCGGCAATATTATAATCATGTTGTATCGGATTTAACGAAATGATGTGGCATTTTTGGATACTCAAAGTAAGCATATTTCTGGCGCACCACTCAGCAAAACGAGCAATTAACTTTTGTAATTCGAGGCAGTCCTCAAAAATTTCACCACCATGTAGATTTTGACATCATCGGCATAAAATAAACGGCATTCTGGGGCAGTGCCTCCAATAGCTCATTGATGAATATGGAAAACAGCAGAGGTTCTAAATTTCTTCCTTGTGGTACGCCTGATAGTTTGGTGAATTTTACCATAAGTTTCTAGTTTGTAAGATAAGATGTAAACCAGCAGGTCAAGTTCCTAGAAACGCCAAGTCTTTCTAGGCGTTCAAACAAGATCCCATAATCAACAGGATCAAATGCAGCTTTCAGGTCGGTACATACTGCGTCAACTTGTGCGCCGAGATCCAACATCCGCAAGCAGTGCAGTAAGAAGTATACTGCACAAGTTTCGATGAAACACATCTTTTGAGGTGAAAACCGTGTTGATCCGAACATGTGTAGTTTTTAAAAAAAGCAAACAACATTAAGTTATTTATGATCTTCGAACAGGCAGACAATGACGTAATTCCTCGATAATATTCGATGTTTTGCTTGTCGCCTTTTTTATGCCGAAGGAAACATGCACTCTTGCAATGACATGTTGAAAAGAACCATCAAGCTTTGTTAAGTTTTATTAAAGTTTTATAAACGCCACCGGAAATCAATTTTGTTTTATTATGGTATCAAGAGGTGCCAATAGGTGTCTTATTTTAGTCAGGTTAATTAGAACCTACACAGCTTCATTACAACGATCTAAAAACCTTGTCTTCTAAGATTCCTTTTACTCCTATCAAAGGTTTTATTTTGACTTTGTGAACTCGTAAAATGCTGTTCAAAAATTCCGTTTTAGGACTTATTCATAATATCTTATAATGGTCAGCTGAAAAAGCATTTTAAAAGCATTTTGCCTCCAGTAAATGCATTAAGCGGCAAATCGGCATTGAGGGAAGTCACCAAATGACCAAATAGTTTTATTGTAGTCATTTCGAAGATAAATTGGCTTTCTGAAAAAACAGTGAATTCTTTCAATCGCCATATTGAAATATAAGATATTATTGAAGTGTGACTGGGGATCGTTATTTTTCTTTTAGTCATGTTGTGTGTTTTCCGCTCTCATTTGTGATGGTTCCGGTGCGCCTTCAGGTCATCGCGTTTGAAACCGTTTTGCTTGGGAGCATAATAGATCGATTAGGGGTTTAATTGGTTTTGGGCGTTTCAACCTGGACTTGTGGCATTCTGATTTCTTCTTTTCGTGGAGAACTGACGCGCGACCGGCAGTATAAGATTGTGTTTAAATACGTTTATTTGATGGTTTCGTGATTGTATGAGCCGTTTGTTTCAGAGTCTTCAGATCAGGATCTTCGATCACTTATACGGTCCTTGAGAGTGTGACTGGAGGACTGTGGTGACGTTAAAAAGAGCAACACAGCTTCCAGAATGGAATATATTTTGCGTCTTTTCGATTGAGGTTTGTCTATGATGGTTTTTCGGCCCCTTCCCATGACCTTAGGGATGTTGCGACATACTGATTTTATATTTCAGTGACAACCCAGTGGATGTTCTTTTACTTTACAATACATACATATATTATATTTTAAGAAGAATGCATATTATTTATTGTTTCATTATAACATCGTATTATTTTCATCATACTCATTAACATATTGTTTGTAATCATATTGAATTTTCCCGGAGTCACAACTTTTATATGCATTCAGTGTGTTTTCATTTAACATATTGAAATATTCTTCCGTAAGATGTATTATTATAAGAATACATACAGTTTCCATACATAGGTTCATGTTTGAGTTTCAGAAGAAGCAGCATCAATTGTGGTCGTAAATCGGGTGCAATGGTTTTCTATATATTTTGTAGGTGTGGCCTTAGCATTTTAGTATACATTCATTGCCTACTGGTTAAGGCTGTATGGCGAGGGTGTATAGCTGCATCTCATTATTAATTGCATATATTGATTTTAATTTGTGGAAAATTATAAAATATTACTAATGAAGTTTGATCTGCTTAAAGGTTGCGAGAGGGTGATTCAGAGGCGTACTAGAATGTTTTTTATGCATTGTAGCACTTGCAGAAATATTTTTCTAACAATTGGGGTCAACGGATGTGTATACGTTTCATGTTCAATTCTGCTACGTTTGTATTGGATTGGATTAGATTACATCAGTAGCCAATGATGGATGTATCATTTAAGCCTATGAAATCCACTACAAATGAATATAGCGGTTATGAAACAGACAGCACTTTGACTAAAAATACACAGTGTATATTAAATTTCAGCTCATCTATATGGAGTTTACGGTTCGTAAAAAATGTCATGACATGATACGTTGTCTAAACTTTTAGGTTCATAATAGATAAGCAAATCCTTCTACAATTACCTTGGAATGACAATCTGCAGACGTAATAGCAATAATTAATATCATTTACATTAAAACATGTATTACATTAAAACATACTTTGTTTATAAAATATAGCATATTGATTTTCCATTTCCATCATTATCGTTACCATAGCTTTCTTTCATTATTTGGATTTTCATTATTTCCAAGCAAAACAATGCATTGAGTCTAAGTAACATTGAGAGATTCTCGTCGTCGACTTTCTCTTTGGATTTAATAAACACATCTCATTAAGCGATTTACTAAAGTGTTTTTAACGTATTGGATCACTAATCACACTTCTGCTACCGTACTTTGTATGTTGAAAATGATTGAACAAACTTTGTAGCCATAGGAGCAAAGAAAGTCGACAAAAGTGTCTCCAATGTTGCACAAGTTTAATGCATTGTTTTAACTGATTTATTTGAAAATCATGCATTGAAGCGTATGGTACGGTATGTCCACGCCTCCCTCCTCTATAGATTCTTAAAATGCGTTGCGGTTCAAATCTATTCATTTGAATCAACTCATTTTACAGAATCATCTTTTACTGATAAATACGCGCAGTGAGCTGACGCTTTGACGCTTATCATGTCTTTGATATGCTGCAAGCATCAATATTGGCAAAAAAAATAATTGGGCGTTATCCAGCGAATTATTTCCGAGGATACATTCTCTAACATACTGGCTGCGTTTGTATTAGATTAGATTAGATTAGAGTAGACAACCGTCTATAGAGTGGGCGACTTTGTTCACATTTCGGTTTTAAAGATGCATAGAGGAGGTGTTGGTTGACAAAATAGTTTTGAATGTAGATTTATTAATAAAGCCGGGAGGAGTGTTATGTGGCTGGAACATAACTAAAATTGTTACTTGGGATATCTGTCATGATGAGCAATAAAAGTAGTTGGAATAAAATGGAAATTACTAACCCTTCTTCGCATTTTCCAGTTTTTTAAGTGTATAAAATTCAACGTTGACAGGCTTTACATCCGAAACTTGTCCCTATTTTATAGTACCCTTTTTGTTTGCAGTCAAACTTTGACATCAATATCAGTTGTTTTGCAGAGGCAATTGTGGAAACAGTAGAGTACCTCCTTTTGATGGTGTGTTCTTACTACCGCACTCGCACTCTGAAAAAGAAATCAGCAGATTTGGAATCATGAGGGCCATTGTCTTGTCCGACGACGAGAAAGGGAATCGAGAGGAAGCCTGGTTCCGAACGTTGATCAGTCCTGTGCGACCGAAAAGTCAAGCAGAAGCTGAAATGCAAGACCGGAGGGAAGGTGGCGAAATTTTTCCTTGTCATCGCGACAAATGTTTGCAGAGAACTTTGGATCGATCACGCCACATTGAAGGCTGACTAGAAGTAAATTGGAAGAATCAGAATCAGAGATAAATAAGCTACTTGCAGCAACTGTTAAAGGTAATGTTAAACCGACCCGGTCTTGCGATCAGCAGTACAACGTCAGCTTTAGGCGGTGCGGAACATCCTTTTTCCAGAGAAGCATACGGGTCGTAAAAAGCGGTGCTTGAACTGGCGTATGATTCAGAATTCCGTGGCAAAAAGCGTGCAAGACACTTATGTGACCACGTTTGACGAAACACTAGAGCTGCACTCTGATCGATGACGAAACATAAATCAAAATCGATTTCAAGCAGCTTCCCGGTCGAAAGTTTGCATCGCGACTTGACGTGTGGATGTGCCAGAAGATTCAAGTTCGTGTTTGCAAAGTGGTTCTGAAATTGGTATGCTGCCAACAAGATCGATTCTGTCCCCAAGCCGATAGAATCCTCCTAGATTGCCCGGGATCATTAACCAGCCGAAAAATACTGGGCAATTTCAAAGCAACTACTTCGACGAAGCGGCGGGGCGATCAAGGGCATCCAGCAAATGCGGGCAAAGTGGATGAAATGCGCTGATTTCGTGCGGGCGCTGATGGGCTCCATCAAGTAAGTCGAGTAATCCAGTAGATTTGTTAGCTCTCAAGTCGACGCAGATAGATTTTGGAGCTAACTGTGCTCATTTTTCTTCTTCTTCTGCATGATGGAGTTTCAGTTTGGTTTTCAAAAAATTTCATTTGATGACATGAAGCGTTGACCGGTCTATTTAGCCAATACAGTGTCCACAGATCTATGATCACCATGCATTCTATTTTTTGAAAAAGGTAGGCGTAATTGTTGGGTAGAGACAGCTTAAGCACCCAAGACCCTATTCCAAGCACAGGGTAAACGTTAACCTACAACGCTCATATTTTGCAGTATGGTGCTCCATATAGTGAAGCACCATGCAAGAGCGTTAATAGGTAACGTTACCGATGAGTTAAGTCTTAAAGTGTAAGCCGTTCCTATGTTAAAACTGCTCGGTCTTATTAATTTGAATGTTTTTGGGAAAAAAATAGATAGTTTATGTCACCATTGCTATTCAATGCTGTTTGCTTCGACCAAATCTCAATTATTTTCAAATTATATTTCGATTGTAACGATGCTATTTGTTATGGGTTAACAAAAGACATACAAATACGTAGCTTAATGATGACCGAACAACTAACCCAAACAATCCAGACAAAAGGCGTTTCCATTCGCGGAAGAAAAAACTCAAAATTTTCCCCAATTGCTTGAGCGCCGCCGGAAGTGGTTGGTACAACAGGTAACCTGCTACCGGGTTGTGGCAATACAAAAACAGTTATTTTATAGCCACCCGCACGGCCTGTTCGTATATGCACATTTGACCCTTCTCCAAAGCGCCGTGAAGAACTCTCAGCTGCCCGGCATTTTGATGACATTAGCCATTTATTAACCAACTGATTTCCCTGGGGTCAGGAACACTTGGTGGAAAATAATTTCCATTCGTCCGGAGGGTTGGAACAGAAAAACGCCTATCAAGAAAACATCATCCATCGTCGGCAACCGTGCCGTAATTTAATGCAAATGGTGAGGCTAAACTGGCCTGCAGCGTGTGGTTTGTGAGGCATATTTTGCAAGACCTATTAAGTCAATTTGTTAATTTCGCGCAAAATGATCGCCGGGTACGACCCACAGCTTCTCCCTCCCCAATCACGCCCATCACCGTCGTTGGCGATGACAACGGAGACGGATGATGATGATGATGGGAGAAGTGATTATTGGGCATCACTTTATTGGTGCTGCTTTGCATTATAGTGGTTCGTATTGGTACGTAAAATGTGAACATCGAAATCAGACAGAGAGATTCAAGTACCGGTCGAATTGAATGAATGCATTTAGGAGGTGACTGAGAGAAATTTAAATATGTCAAGCGCAATTTCTGTGTGCCAAACAATCCCAGCCATACACACTACATACATAGTTGTTGAAGTATGATTTGCTCTCGAAAAGAAGAAGCGACGATGTGTGGTGAAACTAATGCCTTTGCGATGGTAGGCAACCACATTGCCGCTGCTGTTCGGGACAGTGATTTATAGTCCAGACGAGATGCCGTTATACAATTTAATGGTACATTAATTTTGCGTGTACCTTTGGCAGGGTCGGAACATGCGGTTGTGATTTTTTTCTCTTTCACTTGTTTGCCTATGATTTGGGTTAAACAAACCAGTTGCAACTAATTGATGACATTATGATTTTGAATAGTAGTTATGGTGATGTTGTACCAATTATGGTGCCTGTTGGATGGGTGAATAATTTAATCCTTTCTTCTAGCGCATGAAATTTTTATGTGTATGAATGTCGTTGTGAGTAGAAGGTTTAAAATGGAGACACATTGAATAAATTTATTCAAGGACTTTACAAAAGATAACTGCAATCGAAAATGTTGATATTGTGCTTGAATTATTTAAAAATGGGTTGAAAGAAAATAGAACAAATTTTCGCATTATTATCTGCCGCACCATGTACTTTGGCTTTCAATTTTGATTTTATTTAAGTTTTTGGTTACTCAGAGTTAAAACTTTATTCAAGTTTGTCACACTGCTTTTGCAAAATTTCAATTGGAAAAAATTTATGCTTTATTATTATTACTCTCTGTTTCGATTAAACCCCAGCACATCTCGAAAATGTTAGAAAAATTAAATTTTTAAAGTTGTTTGATAAAATAACGGCAAAAAAATAAACAAAAAAATTAATAGCCTAAAAAAAATGAGGTTCATACGATATCAAACATTGATGAATATACTAAAAACAAAAAAAACACCTCCCGGCTTAATTGGCCTTTTTTGTGCTCTATTCAGCCATCAATCACTCCACCACAGTCGTCTCACTTACCAACTTACTCTTTTAATCATGAAAACTTGTCCTATCAT
>JASCZW010015991.1:0-19518 GCA_034211315.2 Aedes japonicus
TTAATTTGACGTAAGTAATTATATCTACAGTGGCTCCAATCTTTCAGTTTTAAACAATGAAACAAGAACTAATTATGCAATGGGAACAATTCTGATGTACATTTTTTCGAGTATTGATTTCCTTTAATATTTATTTAATATTAAGTTTGATAAAAAAGGGCATCGCTGAAAAATAAAAAATTATTAGCAAATTAAAATGCACAGTCAGGGTGGTCAAATAGTCAGAGAACTCATGAGGTTCTAAAACAATGTTTCTTAGTTTTCCATCCCCATCTTATTTGGCCTTTCGTTGACCTGAGAGGCTTTTTTACTCACCTCGGTCAGGACTCTCAGTGTATCTTGTGTCAGCAACATGACAAAGTTTAATTATTCCATGTGCTAGGTGCTCCTGCTAAGTAATTCATATCTCCACCATTTTATTAAATTTTATATGTTATGATTGATATCTTATTATGTTAATATTGCTTTTACATTACCTATTTAGTTTTTTAAGAAGTTTTTTTTTTGCCTGCGTTTAACAATAACAGTGAATTTCTTTTGACTTTTTCTTAACTTTTTCTTATTTTTATTTTCTTCTTTTTGACTTATCCATCTGGAAAATGTGATTATTTTGATTGAAGATTTCAATTATTTTTATCTAAAATTATTAATTATTTTGTTGGATATTTCTTCTAGCGTGTCAACGTTCGAAACGTTATGTAGTTCAGTAGTACTTAACCAGAGTGGCAGCTTCAAAATCATGCTCAAACCTTGATCTGAGTCCTTTGAAGTGCTTTTTGACTAGTAACACAATAACTAGCGTATCACAGCATAAAGCATTGCCGGTCTAAAATAGGTTCGAATATTACAAGTTTATATAAACATTTTTAATATTTAGTACATTTGACTTGAATGCCCTCAATGTGATCTAAAGGGTGTCCACGATGAAATTGCCACACTATGAAATTGCTCTAACTTTTTAACCGTTCGGTACAATTTAATGAAAATTTGGGTGGATTTAGTTCAAAGTGCATTATTTACATCCTGCAAGTTTTAAAGTCCTGTGATCAAAACTCGCGGAAATGGAGTCGAAAGAACAGCTCGTGCGTGATAAAATCTTGCGCATTCATCACGAGAACAAGGATCTCTCGCATCGTTCCATCGCTAAAACGTTGGGAATCGCGAATTCCACGGTGTCGCGAGTGATTAAGCGGTTCGAGGAACGGTTGACCACCAATCGGAAGCCCAGAAGTGAAGGAAAAAGTATTCCGTACAACACCAAAAATCACAACCGCGTAGTTGGGGCCTTCAACCGAAATCCGAACGCCTCCGTTCGGGATGTGGCTAAGAAGCTGCAACTAAGCCGAAGATTTGTCCAGAAGGCCAAAACTAAGGCTGGGCTTCGAACGTTCAAGGTACAAAAGGCCCCTAATCGCGACGAGAAGCAGAACAAGTCCGCCAAAACCCGTGCCAGGAAGTTGTACCTCAACATGCTGACGAAAGTTGAATGCTGCATCATGGACGACGAAACATATGTGAAGGCCGACTTCAAACAGATCCCCGGCAACCTGTTTTTCACGGCCAAGGATAAGTTCAGCGTTCCGGAGCATGTCCGCACTCAGAAGATGTCCAAATTTGCGAAGAAATTCCTGGTTTGGCAAGCCATCTGCACGTACGGGAAGCGAAATGCACCTTTCGTGACCCAGGACACGATGAACGGACAGGTGTACATAAAAGAGTGCCTCCAGAAGCGGCTGCTTCCTCTCCTGAAGGCCCACAACGTCCCAACAATCTTCTGGCCGGATTTGGCCTCTTGCCACTACTCCAAGGACGTGCTGAAGTGGTATGCGGACAATAAGGTCAATTTCGTGCCGAAAATGTTCAACCCTCCCAACACTCCGGAGCTCCGCCCCATCGAGAAGCACTGGGCGATTATGAAGCAGCACCTTCTTAAACGACCTAAGGTAGTGAAGACAGTCGAGGAACTGAAGAAAGTATGGGTTTACATGCAAAAAACGGTTTCACGGGTTGTGCAGAATCTTATGGCCGGGGTTAAGGACAAGGTGCGAGCATTTGCGTATGGACTGTAAATAAAATACGAGTAAAATGGTAAAATGAAGTTTAATAGTTATTTCTCAAACCCTGAAAATTTGATGGCAATCGGATGAAAACTCGAATTTTGCGAATCAATTTTGTGTGTGGCAATTTCATCGTGGACACCCTTTAGAGGAGTAAATTTTGATCAAGTATCAGTCCAAGATATTTTACTTGATTTGACCAAGAAATTAAAATTCACTTAGAAGTGACTGTATAATAACACGTCTGTATTTAAAAAAATGCTGAAATGCCCCTGTGTCATCAGCAACACTAGATTTGCGACAGCCCTGAGGTAAATTAGGGAGATCTGAAGTGAAAATGTTTTGTAATATTGGCCCAACAATGCTACCCTGAGCAACACTAGCTCTAACAGGAAATTGATCCGGTTTAGAATTCTGATAATTTACTTGTAAAGTTCGATCAGTTAACTTGTTTTGAACTAACTTCATGATATAAACCGGAAAATTGAACTTTTTCAGATTCACAGTCAAACCAACCACATGCAAAACACTGTTGAATTCTTTTTCTATGGCTAGAAGAGCAACTCCAGTGAAGCATCTTTCTGCTCTCAAACTCTCAAAAGTTTATGCGCAGTTGAATCCCCATGACAAAATCCAAACTCTTCGTTGCAGTTTTTTGATGAGGATATAAAAAATTCCATTATCACCTGGTGCTTTCAAATTTTGAAAATATT
Source organism: Aedes japonicus (assembly GCA_034211315.2). NCBI lineage: Eukaryota > Metazoa > Arthropoda > Insecta > Diptera > Culicidae > Aedes > Aedes japonicus. The sequence goes on from JASCZW010015991.1 coordinate 2,771, forward strand.
TAGTTATAGTTTTTACCTAATCCAAATCAGTTCCCCAAGAATCACCAAACATATTTTAGTGAGAGAAAAAAATCAGATACGCCCTGGAACCCTTAATAGGACTAAAAAATGCCAAACTGAAATTGTAGGAGCTCTCAAACTGCTCCTGATGATGATGATTATCCTGATTGTCCGCATCACAAGAATGTTAACGGCAACGCTTATCTTCTTAGTGAGAGACGTCAAGTCCCCGGTCTCCTGCCAGTCGTTGCCGTCCAGTGTCAAGTAGGTCTCGTCATCCATGCGCCATCAATTATGACCATTACGTCGCGCTTAACCGAAAAGATGGTTTTCGCATGCACTTCCACGCTCTCTTTCTGGATGATTGCCTGCTGATCAGACACGGGTGGCCTCGACTGACGCTTCCGCATAAAATATCTACCTTGCTTAGGTACTTCCTCACCGTTTGTCCTGGCCTTGTCATCGGTATTACTCTTCAGCTGCATTTCAGGAAAACTTCTGCTGCACTTTGTGGGTTCACCGCAACAAGTTGGTTCAGTGATAAGGAACAGCAAGCAAGTCGGAGTACCGAAAACGTCGAGGGGGAATTTTAAGCGGTGTCTGCTCGAGAAGTCGATAACACCTCGAACATAAACGCTGTATTTTTACGAGTCTGGCAGACAGTGATTCCAATCCGATCAATAGGCATCGCTCGGAATAGGAAGGGGAGATTGATAGGGTCGTTCCAGTGGAGCAGCCGCACTGAAGATCGTACAAATTTTTTTCTGCACCCGTTTCTAGGATGCTATGCACCCAGCATGCAGTACAGTGCAGTACATGCCCAGATCGCGGATAGATGTAACACGCACAGTGTACATACTGCTTCCACTATGACAAACACGCTTTGAAAAAATTACTCAACGGAGCAGTTAAGTGTCGGAAGCCAACGGTAGGTATAAAAATGGTAAACTACCGTGGGGTACATATTACTTTCTTTTGGTCAAATTTTACCCATGAGTAAGTTATTCGTACCCAACGGTAGAATAACATACTTATACCCATCGTTGACTTCCCACACTTAACTGCTTCGGTGGGTGCTTTTTTCAAAGCGTGTACGGACAAATCTATGGAATATAGATCCAAAAACGATGATCAATTTCACTTTTTCACTGTTTGCTAAGTTTTTCGATTATTGGCCAACGTGTAGTTGTTGCTGGTGAAGAACTGATGGTGGGCTTTGAGTGTAGCTGCTTTATTTCCGTACGTATATCCGAAATTGCAGGCGTAATCATAATAGAGTGTTTTTTCGCTCGTTTCCAAACTTGTATCTTTCAATTTCAAAGCCTGCTGTTGCCCTATACGGAACTATCAATACACTTTCTCTTCATGTATATTCGTTCTAGCAATAAATTACTGTCCACTCCTAGCGCTTCGCATGGAGATGAGAAATTATCTGCTTCTGCAAACTTCATCCAAGATCGTTACTTCCGCGCTGGGGAGAAAACAAAAAATAACAATTAAAGTGTAACCACAATGATAGGGGCTTCATCAGCATTGTCGTGTACAACTTTCGCGATCGTGCTTTGGCCGATGTGTTTTGTTTATCGTCGCGATTTGGAGTCACCACTTTCTTGTAAGTCGACAGTCCAGCTCGTTTTTTAGCTCTATCCATGGATGAAGATGCAACCCCCCGCACATTTCGGACGGAGAGGTTGGGGTTCCGCTCGAAACAGCGGGCAACTCTTTTTGTCGTCGCTGTGGCCGCCGGCTTTCGATTTACCCCCAATCCAGCTGCCTGGCTGTCCAGAGCCTAAATCATATCGATAAAAAAAAGGATATCGGCATTTGCTTTCGTGGGCTTGGCGATCAGCTCTCTTTTTTTGTCACGGAATTATTGTATTCTCCATATAAGGTTCGCCCAAAAATTTAAAATCGTTTTCGTTGGGAGGGTTGGCGACCTTTTATACAGTGTTCACCTACATCCGGTCCAACTCCTCCAGTGATTTCTCGGCATAATAAGCCAAGGCTAGGTCTGGCCAAAAGACCACTACCTCCTTCACGTGATACTTTTTGATTAAGGTGGCAACTTCGGGCAGGAACTTCCTACTGTGTATCTCCCCGTTTACCACAAGCCTCTGTGAAAGAAACAACAGTGGCTAGAGATTTAATTCTCGCTGATTTTACGCCGTAGAAATATTTTTTCGGGAACTTGGTGTGGGAAATAATTCAAACGTTAACGCTTAACTCCATGATGGGAGACGTAAAGTTCCCGATCCCTAGTCAGCCCTTGACGTCCAGCGTCAAGCAGGTCTAGTATAAACACGACGGCGTGCTTCGCCGTAAAGATGTTTTTTCGCAAGTACCTTCAGCCTCTCTTTCCGGGAAATTGCCTGCTGCTCAGATTCGGTCGGTCTCGTCTGACGCTTCCGGATAACAATGTCTATCTCGCTCAGGTACATCAGCTCCGCTGTTTGGCCGGCTTTGTTGATACAACTATATTCAAAACTTTTTTGTGCACCAAAAACTCCTCTATGCACCTTCAAAGCCGAAATTTGTGCAAAGTGGCCCACTCTATAAACGGTTCTGAAAACAAATTAATAAAACCTTTAGAAGACGATAAAGATTGTGAAAAATGCTCTAATAAAAGATGTTGTGAACACTTCGAGAACCTTCATAGAACCTATTGGCTGGCATTAAAACCGGCATAGGGCCAAATGGCCACAGCTGTCAAACCGCACTGTGATATCGTAGTTGGTTCTTGTTGTGCTGCTTTGTTCGATTTTCTGCTCTTCTGGTTCATTTAAGAGTGAATAATATCTAAGAAAAAAGTTCAAGAGTTGCGGGAAATTTCGTTTGATAGCAAAATATCCAAAACAAATTGAGTTTCTTCATATTGTATCATGCTCCAAATCATATGTGCATTTAATTGTTTGGTGAATATTGACACGATAAAAGCCAAAAATTATTACGCCTCGGAAATTATTCAAGTTTTACAATAACAAAACTAAAATTGAAACAAATATATTCGATAAATTAATCATGAATTTATTGAATATTGATGGAATTCAATAAGATTACATACAAGAATGCCAAAAGTGGTCACCGATCTACAGTTTATTTGCATCACATTCAAAATGTTGTGTTTATGTTTTTCCACATTTTAATGATTTCTTACATTTTAATATGGCGATTGGAACAAATCACATATTTTCCAAAGAGCCAATTTATCTTCACAATGGCTACTAGAAAACACTTTGGTCAATTTATGACTTTCTTCAATGCCAATTTGCCGTTTCATGCATTTAAAGGAGGCAAAATGGGTTTAAAATGCTTTTTCAACTGAACATAATAAGATAATATGAATAAGTCCTAAAACGGCATTTCAAAAAAGGATTTTATGAGTTCAGAAAGACCAAATAAAACCTTTGATAGGAATAAAAGGAATTTTCGAAGACAAGGTTTCAAGATCGTTGTAAAAAAGCTGAGTAGGTTCTCATAAACCTGACTAATATATAAAACCTATTGGCCACTCTTGGTATCATAATAACACCAAATTTATTTCTAGTGGCTTTCATAGAACTCTTACAATACTACATAACTTACCTTGCCTTACCAATCAGACTAAGGCGTGCGTGGCCTCTGCTGAACACAGAAGTTGTCTCCATTCTATTTGGCCCATGGCTGTCACTCGCCAGCCTCGTTGTCTGCGGAGGGTCCGCAGGTCGCCTTCTACTTGATCGATCCATCTTGCTCGTTGCGCGCATCTTCTTCTTGCACCTGTCGGTTCGTTTTCGAGAACCATTTTCACAGGGCTGTCGTCCGACATTCTTACAACATGCCCAGCCCATCGTAGTCGACCAATTTTTGCGATGTGTACGATATAAAACTTAATAAAGCTGGATGATTTTGGTAGTGTTATTTGGGTATGCATACGTTATTTGAAACATTGTACTTGTCGGTTTCAGTACTCCTGAATTTTTTTTCATTCTGCCTTTTGATTCTCAGATGCAATAACTATGGAAATTCATAGCAACACGTTTTTGTTGCTCCATAATTTATTATATTATTATTAAACATATATAATATGACAAGGTAAACCTGAAAAACTAAAAACAGAACAATAGATATGTAACCGTTGAATTTATGCACCCCTCGATTATTGTGTTTACGAATCAGTGTTGCCAAAAAGCTTTCTGACGAGAGGTGAGCATTTTAAAAAGTTTAACAGTAAGATGAATCGATAAGTGCGCTGTATAACCATCCAACCAATATTGGATGGAAAGCTCAGAACACCCAGAACATCATTTTATCGCATAGGAAGGAAAAATGTCGAGAAGTACCGTCATCGGCGTTTTGAAACCGAATTCTGAAAGTTTTTCAACAACAAAAAATGCTCAAAAGTGTGTTCCTTGGGTTCCTATTTTGCACAAAAAAAAACAATTCTACCATTCTTCTCTGAAGCCGACAGTTGTCAGTGAAAGATCACGACCAATAATTGGAAAGGTCCTAACTCCAAAATGTAAACAATGAGAGTAACGATAATCAAATTGAACGTTACATTTATAAATACTATTTCGAATATAATCAGTTTGTCTTGCTCTAATCAAGTTGACGATTGAAATTTGATGAGATGCATTTAATCTTGGGGGCGACCACGGCGTATTAGTAAACATCCATACCTCTCACGTCTAAGTCACGAGTTCGAATCTCACCCCCGGAGAAGTTACGAAAATGCCCAAAAGTGGTGTTTGACTGACTACGACGAGTGATGAACCAGCCCGAGGCTGAAAAATCTCGATAATCAAGAAAAAAAAATGCATATAATCTTGAATAAATTATACAAACATCTTTGTATGCTGCAAAACTCGAAAAGAAAAAAAACGTCCAAATCTAGATTCAAAAGATTATGGGCCCTTTTTGTCACGCCTCTCAACTGTCAGATTTAAATGAGGTCAACGTGCTAAAGTTTTTCTTTACCAAGAAATTATAGGAGTCCTTTGTGCTAAGGCTTGTTATAACATCAGTCTGTGTTGAGGCTACGTTTTATTGTTCTTCAACAACAGAAGATAACAAACCCGTTTCTGAGTTAAGATGAGAAATCTTCATGGAAATATTGAAACCGTAAGTAAAAGATAATGAAATCGACGAACAATTATAAAGTTTCGTTGAACGAAGAACTTCATCATCATCAAAGTTCGTAATTTCGCACATCTAAGTCTGGAAGAGCGGATCAGAAAATTCAGCATAACTGAATTACGATACTTGCTGTTAATGAAATGAGCATAGAAAGAATAAAATACATTTAAAAAGTCAGTTTAGGTCAATCATAAGGTCAATGATTTTTGAAACAAATGAAATATTTGTTCAACAAAGTTAGGTATATTTTCAAATTTAACTATGATGCAAAAGATGCGTATGATCTATTGATTAAAACTAATAAACGATTTGTTTGCATTGCGGGTTAGGTCCTTTTTAATTGTTGGTCTTAAGATGTTGCAAAAAGTGCAAAACCTAAGAAGCAATGGTTCAAAGAGTCAATAAATGAAGTGAAATGAAATCGTACATGAATCAGAAGGCAGCGAAAACATCAGAAAAACATAGTGACGTAAACAAGACTCGCGCTCGAATGCTTTATGATATTCTTGGATAAAGCTATTTTCATCTTGTTTTTGACCATGAGACAAACAATAAAACGGATTTTGCAACTCTTCCTACATACTCTTCCAAAATACATGACAACGATTTTCTTTGAAAAGTTTGTGGAATGTTTCTAGTTTGACAGGCAATCTGTCAATGCGGAAGGCTAAGTTCTTCTTCCGTGACGAACGGAACAATCAATAAGGATGTGTATAAAGGGTGATACGGTCAAAATTTGGTCAAGGGAAAACGCGTGTAAATCGGTGAAATCGTTTATTTAAAAATCAAATTAAATTCTTTCAAGTTCAATTAGTATAAAATTCAGGAAAATATTCAGTTAGGGTTTCCGCTTTTCCAAATCCGAATTGCCGGGCCTTACGCTTGACCCTGCCATCAGATTTTGTACAGCCACCTTGTCCACCTTCTTCGCCGCAGAAAGCCAGTTTGCCTTTGAACTGCTGCTCGTCCTTAGCAGTTTTTTTGGTCTTCTTTAGGTTCCGCTTGGACAATAGCCCAGTATTTCTCAATTGGGCGGAGCTCTGGAGTGTTGGGAGGGTTTTTGTCCTTGGGAACCACCTGCACGTTGTTGGCGGCGTACCACTTCACGGCCTTTTTACCGTAATGGCAAGATACCAAATCCGGCCAAAACAGTACGGAACAACCGTGTTTCTTCAGGAAAGGCAGCAGACGTTTATTCAAACACTCTTCACGTAAATTTCTGGTTGACAGTCCCGGAAGCTATGAAAATGCTGCTTTTCAAGCCACAGGTACAGATGGCTTGCCAAACCAGATATTTCTTTGCGAACTTTGACAGTTTCGTGTGCTTGAAAATATCTGCTACCTTTCCCCTTCCTTTCTGCCGTATAAAACTCCTGTCCCGGAAGCTGCTTGTAGTCGGCTTTGACGTAGGTTTCGTCGTCCATTACCACGCAGTCAAACTTCGTCAGCATCGTCGTGTACAGCCTCCGGGATCGCGCTTTGGCCGTCGTATTTTGTTTATCATCGCGATTTGGAGTCACTACCTTCTTGTAAGTCGATAGTCCGGCTCGTTTTTTGCTCGATGCACGGTTGTAGACGATACACCCAGCTTATTTGCGGCATCTCGGAGAGATAGGTTAGGGTTTCGCTTGAAACTACCGGCAACTCTCTTTGTCGTCTCAGCGACTTCCTGGCTGTCGACAAACGTTCCCCAAACACTTTAATTACATTTGTAACGGTTGATTTGGCAACTTGTAGCGATTTTGCCAACTTTGCGTGCGAGTAGCTCGGATTTTCGCGATGCGCGAGCAAAATTTTGATACGCTGCTCTTCTTGCTTGGACGGCATTTTGACAACTGAAGAATGAATTCCAAAATCAAAATAGGAGCAACATTCTACACACACACACCTTCAAAATGAGGGGTGTTCAGGTTTTTTAAATGCAAAATTGAAGGAAATACGTCAAGTTGATATTGACCAAATTTTGACCGTATCGCCCTTTATAAATGAATGACTAAAATCAACTTTAACTCTATTTCATTCGAAGGCACATTATTTTGGGTAGATCTCGCGACGAGATTCTACGCTTAGGATGCGCAGATATTTATGAATGGTAATGATGTATACACAGAAAAAAATGACTGTTAACAGGCGCGTAAAATTTACTCTCGTTTATTACCAAATTAAAACAAGCGTAAACAACGAGATTGTTTGCAGACTTTCCTACGCCATAAAACACTGTTCGAAATTTTTCATGAAATAGGCGGGATTAAGGCAAAAGCCAGCTTTTATTTATACGAAATATCCAAGTAATATCTGTCTAATCTAGTATTTCTTTTATGTGCATTAGATAAGGCAGAAAATTAAATGTTTCTTTCAAACTGTGTACAATTTGTGCCTAAAAATACGAATCCACCAAAAGTTGCACAGTGTACACCCTTCGAAAGATAATGGGCAAATACTAAGATGAATCTACGGAAAACTAGCCTAATTTATGGGAACATCAGAAGTTGTAAGGTTGTAAGACGTTGAGCTTGGCGGTATCCCAGAACCGTTAAATTGGTCTAAGCTGTGAACAATTCTGAGGATTGATGTCTTTCTCATTAAAACTCTCTCTACTCTCATCAAAACTACTCAACCTACATATTCGTGCATCCATTGTACTGTGGTTCTGGGGTAGTAGGCTAACGCCAAACCAGGCCAAACAAAAGCGGGACCTTGTGCTGATTGCAAAACGGAAGGGACCTGTTCTGCAAACACTCAGTACGGTCAACTTCGGCATTGGTCGTACCTGTAGCAGAGCTGTAAATAGTCATCTCAACTCAATGCGCTTAATTTGCCAACAACTCGTTCCAGAAGCTGATTTTCACAATAGTGCGTATGAAGACACTGTTGTGCTTGATTATTTTCAAAAATTTGGTTTGCAATGTGCTAACTGTAGAACCTAAGACGTCATAGAGCACTATCTGAGTTTTAAAATGACATTCATCATTGTATATTATTTGAATATAACAGGGAAGATACTACTTCCTATAAACAAGTTGAGGCAATGCATCATAAAACAAAGTTGTAGATCGGTAAATTTATCGAATTGCACGAAATTACTTTTATAGCTCTGACCTGTAGTGTAGAAAATCGATGACTTGGAGTCACAGAAACAAATTGCTTATGTGTCTATGAGAACCTTCTGGAAGAATTTTTCCGCCTCGAACGGCTTTTCGGAGAAGCTCACATCTTCAAATTGTGGTCCTGGAAACATTCTAGAGCCCTCTTTCATTTATCGACTAAAACTCAGGCAGATGTTCGTGGTAAAATACAGCTGTGTGACTTTCTGGCTTTTATTTTCTGCCTGAATTTTTGCCCTATACTTGGTTTTGCTACACGGGAAATAATCCACACTTATTTATTAGCGAAAATTCATAGAAAATTCCAAATAATACTTTTGCGTTCACACATAAACAGAACCCTCTGAGAAACACAAATGAAGTTTATGTGGCAAGTGAAAAGTAAATTGCAAAAAATCAATGATGGACACTTTTTATAATTGCTTTTTTATCAGTGTATGATATGCGAATTACTCTTCAGGTGCTTGCGCTTTTTGGTTATTGTCAGTCTAAAAATTGATCAAACCCTCAGATCTAAAAAGAATTCCTTACATTTGGCATCACTGATGCCATCATCTTGTTGAAAGCACATTTTTAACTCTCCATGACTTCCGACCGCCCGCTCATGAGGCATATTTGTTTTGATATCCACTCAAAGTCAGCACGAAGTAGCCATCCTAATTAGCATCTTGTCCTCTACCACACTCGTTACCCCAAGGAAAACAGAAGAAAATCCAACAACTTTTGCGACATGCAGCAAATATCGCTCCAACAACAGATGCGACTGGTAATTGCGAGACTCAACAAATACCGATGTACATACATCCAGCCTGGATCATAAACATTGCAGTTGCAGCATCGTTGTCCTATCGGGAAGAAGAGTGTTGTTGCTGCTGGAACAACACTGAACCAATGGCAGAACCAGATAGCCGGATGTTACTTTTCGATTACTTCTTGTTGTCGTTAACGATGTTTATAGTAGGAAAAGTACTCGTTCACTCGAAGCGAAGTATGCAAGAACAGGAGGATGAATTTCACACATTCACACAAAACTTTCCGTGCTTTTGATCCACCCGGAAGGCAACATGGCAGCATCCCAGTGGGTGTACCATATGGTTCCTAATTGGAATAGTGACTTGGCTGAAAACAATGATAAATTACCACGCTTTTCTGTCCGCCAGCAGTGGAATGAGTGCATTAACGCAGTTTACAGTTTGTATCATTGCCGCGGGACAGTGGTAATGAGCGAAGCATGTTCTCCGCACCACTTTTGATTAGTTGAACCAAATTTAGGCTCAATTTTGATGAATAGATTTGAAATTTCTAATCTGCAACTGTGTACTTCCTGGTTGAAGTAACGCAACTATCATATATGGATTGATGAGAAACATAATTAGCGTAACAGTATCAGCAACATTCCAACGATGACATGTCATGGATAACAACAATGCTTTCTATACGTTGTTCGTCATACAAAGAGAGTGCCAGAAAATACACGGTAATAGAAAGTAAATTTTCCAAATCATTTGTATACTCTTCAATATGAGTTCAGGAGCCTGGAAATATAGCATGGATTTTTATGAGCAAGCCGAAGCTTCCTCCCTACTGCAGAATCATTACCATAAGTGAGCAATTTATAACACCACTTTCAAACGATTCGCTCGGAATACCCGGTTTCGAAATTTCCAACCCAAAAGGGCTCCGTTTCCTCAGCGCTCATTTCCGCTTGCCAGGCGCATAAATCAACACTCTGGGAGGTAGTGAAATGAGCCGCTCCTATGATCTCCGGATGGAGCGCGAAACATCCTCTTCCGTATCCGCTTCGCAGGCGCGTATAACTCCTTTGTGGCCACATTTTGACTGGCTTTGTTGAATCCGACGAGGGAACTGTTAAGTTTGTCCTTGTCAACCGGGTATGATGCGCTACTACGTACGGGAAAAGGTTAGACGATGCCCAACATATGCCATCAATCTTCTCGGATCACTCTCGAGGCAGGCGAGTTTTCTTGTCTCGTGTCCTTACATTTGAACCGGAGTGAAGAGAAACGAGCTGGCTCGCAGTCAGTGGCTAGTGTGGAGCCAAATGTGGGTGAACGGTTTCGGCAGGGTCGGTAGTCATCCGGTAAGCCAGAAACATCATCACTCTCTGCCAGAGCAATCGTTGAAATGTTGACAGATTTGACAGGGTTGATAGGGCTACTTCGACCGTGTATGGGAAGAGAAAGAGAAAGAAAGGGATAGAAAAACTGTTGCGTCGCGAGAGAAGGGGAACATTTGCGATTTAAGACTTTGAGCTTGTGGTGACAGATCGGGAACATGGTACTATGTAAGTTCTTTTTATGTTTTTCAATTTTTAGATTCATATACCAACAAGAATCCTGCAAATGGAACTTGTTTTATTTTCTTCCAATTTCGTGACAACTCAACCAGTGCACTGTCTAGACTTAAGGGCGAAACACGAAATTATTGCAACACAGCACTTTGGTACGAATGGACAAATTTCGCGAAGTAAATAATTGTACGTAAACAAATTTTAAATATATTAACATAGACAAACATACATAGCACTTGCAGTTTCTTCATCGATAATGCAATAACGGTCAATTCAAATGTTTCTTAGTTGGTTGAATCGCTACAGGGAGCGCGCATAGTCAATTTTCTTACGTTTGACGTAAGCACAATACCGCAATCTGTTCAGTTTAATCACCCATTACAGTGTGCACAAGAGATTTTTTGTTTTTTTTTTTCAGTGTGCTCAAGAGATGGCACATGTGTATTAGTGACAATGGTTTTTAGTGCAACATGTTCAATGTGGTATGCCTGTTCTGTGTAAATAAATGGAGATGGGTTTATATAAAAATTTAAACATTTTAATAGAAAATTTACGTTGTTTAAACTCATTGATGATAATTGCTTGTACTGCTGATCAAAAAGTACGCAGAAAAAATGCAAAAACTACCAGTTTTAAAATGAGATAGATCTTGTAGATAGAAGTTTGTACTTCAAGGTCACGTATCCGTGTTTGCAAATATTTGCAAATCAGGTGTCTTTCATAAACGTATTTTTTCTACACTTAAACCCTATAACTTTTTTGATACAATAACTTGCAACTATCTTGTACTTTCAAGATGTGCGTCATTTTATGTCCTGGAAGCCCGCCCTAATCCACCAAAAAAAACCCGCATTAATCCACCGATGGTGAGACTGAACCCTTCTTACACTTCACCAGAAATACGAACTCAAATGTGGCCAATATGGTACTGGATACATATTTTCATCAGAAATTCCAAGATTCGATAAAATGGCATACATTTAGTTTATAAAATGAACTATTTGTCAATCCTGAACATATTGGTTATCGATGTGATTAAAATATTGAGATTTAAAGTATTTAACGACCTATTATATAAAAGAAGAAATTACACATATATTAAAAATTTCGTATATTTAGTTCTCAGAATGAATTATTAGACAATCCTTAGCATCAATTTCGATTATCAATATAAATTCAAGATGCATAATAAGTACATGTTCGTTGAATATAGTAAATGGAGACTTTGTGTAATTTTTGCAGTTCAAAACCAGACCACTCGAGCCAATCGATGCTACTCTAATTCTATAGAGTCGCATAGTGTGGCTAGTCCGCTGTATGTGCTATACAACGCACCAGATGCGACACAATAGAATGCAAGCGGCATCGATTGGTGTGATTGGTCTTGTTTGGTTTTGCACTGCAACGAGTATATTTTCATCTCACAATTATATGCTCTCAGGTATTGTTTTGGTCATATCTCCATGAAGGATTATCCAATCATAATGAAATTTTGACCAGTTATTTGGAGATATCATAGCTTTATTTGGCACCAACAAAACTAAAATCGGTACACAAATAGCTCAGTATGTAATCGGAGACTTAACTGTTTGATTACTATTGTAATAGGCCGTCAAGTACTGTTTCGTTCATATCTTCGTAACGAAATGTCCGAACGAAAAAAAAATCAATAGCGTTCTATGGGAATGTTGTAGCTTCCATTTGCCGTCAACAGAACTGAAATCTGTTCACAGATGGCTGAGAAACCTATGTGACATTATTTGTAACGCACACACACAGACACACACACACATACACACACACACATACATACACACAAACATGTGCTCAGTTCGTCGAGCTGAGTCGAATGGTATATGACACTCGGCCCTGTGGGCCTCGGATAAAAAGTCGAGTTTTCAAGCGATCTTAACACCCTTCTATTGATGTGAGAAGGGTAAAAAACGGTAAAAAACTGTTTTTTTTATTCCTATGCTAAGGATGGTAAGAAAAACTGTTACAAAACGATACGCAGATGAGAAGTGGGTTTTTTTTTCGGCAAAGTTTCATTTAATTAGAATATCTACAGTTCTGTAGACACAGAAATATAATAGGAATAAAAAGTTATAATAGGAATAAAAAGTTAAAGGTATAATAGGAATAAAAAGTTAAAATTTGTATTATGAACATACAAGATGGTCCTTGTTACCACTTTAAGCAAAAGATAGATGAATCATGTGACAAAAGTAAATGGTTTTCGTGTTATCGATTTTTGTCGCGAAATGTGTCCATTCGTACCATAGTGCACAGTTAAATTACTCTAAAATCTTAGGTATTTATCGAGTGAAAACCCAAATTTTCACGGCATTAAGCTCAGTTCATACACATTGGATCAATTATTGGCGGTTTTTTTGGTAAAATTCTCAACATTTTCACTTCACGCCATACATAAGAGCCGGTTGGATTCTCTTAATCATTGTTTATTTTTATCCAATAAATATGCATTTCATTTGTATCCTTCACTATTTCCTTGGTCTTTCTGAGTTTCAATGATTGTGCCTGTGCTGGCAAACATTTCACTTCGTTTTCCACAGGTGCAGAAAGCTTGCCAAATGAGGTATTTCAATGCATTTTTTTCTTTTTGTAAAACTACTGTTCTTGTATTAGTTGAACGTAATGTATGTTTAGTCATCCATCCACAGCTACACAGAAAAAATAATTTATTTGAACTGGCGCGTAAAATTTACCCTCGCCTAATTTCAAGCCAAAAGAGGCGTAAACACAGAGCTTGTTTGCAATCTTTCATGCGCCATACAACAATTTTTCATACAACAGGCTAGATTCAGGCGTTATCTGGCTTAAATTTACATGAAATATCCAATAATTGTCTACAAAATATAGCATTCTCTTTATGTGCACTAGATAACACTGAAAATTCAATTTTCCTTTTTATCTGTGTACTATATCTGGTCGTGGGTTCCAGCACGAGTTTTGGCAACAGTTTAGGCGGTGCGTGCTAAATATAAACCCAACAGCGGGAGATAATTTCTCACCTGTGTTAGGCAGTATTGGGAGAGGGACCAGTCGCTAGAACCAAATAAGAGCCCGATCGGTTGCATAACCTTTTACCAGTCAAGGGGATTTCCTCCCTCTTGCCTACCCTGCATTGGGTAGTATGGTAAAGGGTTATGTGCCTGATTCGGATACTACCGTTCAACGCCCTCCGCTCGTTTTCAAACTTGTATCTTTCAATTTCAAAGCCTGCCGTTGCCCTAGACGGAACTATCAATACACTTTCTCTTCACTTCTATTCGTTCTAGCAATAAATAACCATTCACTCCTAGAGCTTGCATGGAGTTGAGAAATTCTCTGCTTCTGACAAACTTCACGAGTTGAAATGTTGGAATTTCGGGAGAAGTTCTCCCCGTCTTCCCATATGTTGCTCCCGGTTTTTCCTCCTCCACGCTTGTGATTCAAAATCAATTGATTGTTGATCCATTTTAGTACTCACATATAGACAGAAACATAGAATTTTCTGTATTATCTATATTAACGTTCACTTAAAGGGAATGTTAGGTATGGCAGAAAATAAAAGATATTTCAGGTAAATCTGAGCCGAGAAACGCCTGAATCTAGCCTGATGTAAGAAATATTGCAAACATTTCTGTATGGAGTATGAAGGATTAGAAACGTTTTCGTTGTGTGCGCTTACTTTCGCTTGAAATGGGGAATGTTTTATTCAAATTAATTTACAATTATAAGTGTATCCATGTGGTATTCAAAAAACATTATTTTAAAAAATTTTCAACAAAATGGCGGCCGTTAGAGTGCGTTGAAAAAGTCGTTCCATTTTGCTTGTGCCGGTTTCTCCTGGTCGCAGTTTCGATCTGAAACCTGCGTACCCAATAAAATTACATTAATCACATTCACAGTTATTAGATGAATTGACAAAAAGTTAAAAAAATTTACACCTTTGCGTTACTTTTTGAAAAAATCCACATTTTTCCGCCATTTTATCACATTTTTCTATATTTAATAATGAAATACTACAATAACTTTTGATTCATATAGAAGGTAATAAAATAAAAAAATATCATATAAGTTTCAGTTTAATCAAATAATTAGTTTTTGAGTTTTTACCGGCATAAACTCCGAAAAATGCTGTTTTGAGAAAAAACGCGTTGAAAGTTTTAATTATCGGTCTGCGCGCGTCTTCGAAAAACGATGAAACGAAACATTTGGAGTGTGAATTTCGAAAAAAATGTTTCGAGGAGCGTATTCTATGGGTAATTTGCTAATCTCTTTATGCAATAAAAAAATTTTTTTTGGTCGTTCTTACTGTATATCCCTTAAACGAGGAGAAATTTTTCGCGCCTGTTAGATGGAATTCATTACTTTTTCTAAGCTCCTTAAGGCAGTTGCACAACAGATTTGCAGTATTTTTTTCAAACCTAGATGGGGACAGCTGCGGATTTCTCATATTAGGGTAGACTTTTTTTCTCACGTACTTGACTCACATCCATCTTGTCTGCAAACAAATCCCACGAAAATGCGATTCACATGATGGTAGGAAAACGATATACTTCGAAGAAGAACTATGCAAAAAGCTTTTTATTTCTATCTGTGAAAAAGTAACAGCCAGTTGTCAGAGTGTTGCAACAATTTCAAAATGTCCAGCTCTCTTACTCGTACACAGCCATGAAATGAATCCTGTGTAATTAATAATTGCTGACAAACACGAATAAGAAATGAAATATTAATGCAGCCATCGCTTCTATGCAGTTGGTAATGCTTTTCAGAAGACGTACCAGATTGTTAGGTTTGTACTATGCGTGCGCAGAGTAACGATTATGATGTAGAAGGAGATGTTCGCTGATCACCATGAGGCACCAAGAGTGGATAATAATGTTTGCATAGAAATGAAAGATATGAAGAGAAAGTGTTGATAGTTCCGTCAGTGAACGGCAGGTTATAAGTACTAAATAGAAGCATTGAAAATTAGGCGAAGGGCTCGGATACAGCAGAAACTCGAACCAAGCGACGCATTCCTTTCGCCTATCATTCCACTAATGGGGTAGGTCATGGCATCGCACAGATCCGCCGCCTCCGACAGGCAAAAAGAACATGCGCCTTATCGTGCTCACGTACGTACCAATTGCTAGTGAAGTAATTCTTGGCGGTTGTTTGCAATACCGTTACATAAAAACGTTACCTTCTAAGGATCAATTTTACAAGTTTAAGGAACAATATATCGAATCTTGCTTGGAACATCTGCAATATGTTCGTATACGTTATTCTTACAATTTTATTGATCATTATCCTAGACATATAACGGTACTTTCCCAACATTTTATTGCTAAAAATTTCTATAAATTTCGGACTCACATGGCTGTATTCTATGGACTTCAGTTTTCATTTTTTTATAGATCGGCGGGAAATAACTAGATTTTACGGATAACAGCTGAAGAGCTCAGTGTGAGCGCTGCATTACGCTTGCAACTGAATGAATCAAAATTTGATAAAAACTGGCCTGTTAATGGTTTGTTTTTCGGAATGAGATTTTTCTTGACCTAGGGAAGGAAGTTTAAACTTCTATCAGAACATACTTATTACTCGAGAAATCCACATTTTAAGTTTCAAGGTCGGATGATTCTCATGTTTGGTAAGAAATTTGTGTTTCATTTGTTGTCTGTTGCTGTTGTTGTTGTCGTTGTTTCGCGGTCATGTGACGCTAGGTGGGCAGACCTGCGGACACTACACATCGCACATCGCACCCATCAGCACATAAGCAGGGACCACCTGGCCATACTTCCTATTGGAAGGAAAGATCTAAAAGCAATTTCTATTGTACCGATTCAAATGAAGTTTTGATTCAAATGTTATGCTCATAATTGCAGCTACAAAGGAACCTTTTTATTCATGCATTCTTTTTGAAAGAAACTGCTTTGAGTTTAAAGCAGCACAACCGGAGGTTTGGGCACGCGAAATTATAATATTGTATTAAAAATGGATCGAGCCAAACTACCACTTTTATTAAAATCATCATCAGATAAAGAGAGATACAGCATTCTCTATTTTTAGAAAAATTGAAATATTTTGCCTTCAGATAGAATTGGTCACCCAGGCCCGTTTGGTGAAAAGAAGTACAAATTAATACTGTTAGTGGGCTTCTCTCTGAAGTTCCATTATCAGCCGGATCTGAGATGTGCCGTGCCCAGCACATGTAACTGAACGGGGCA
>JASCZW010015992.1:0-19525 GCA_034211315.2 Aedes japonicus
ACAACATTTCTTGCTACGAAATAATAATCGAGAATTGTTCTCTATTCACTTCTATCTTTATCCCAAGTAACACACAAAACATCTTTTTAGAATGATTTATAATTGTTTGTATTATAAATGTATTATAAACGTATTGCAAAACATGTCAAGTTTGAAATTTATATCTCTCGTATTCTTTATCATTCTGACAAACGGTCGAGCTTAAAATACCTTTTTTCACTGCTGCAAGTGATTAATACTTTATTATTGTTCTTAAAAACATGGTTCCATACATTTATAATACATAAACAGGACAAGCATTTATGGGTAGTTCTAAATAGTGTTGAAATTACATTACACCAACCATGTTTTGCAAAACGTGTTCTTTTTTCCCATTACGATGAATTTGTTGTACAAGATTGTGGTTTCACTGCCAACGGGAAGCATATCATAGATACTCAGAGTTTACTTTTCAACAATCTGAGTTGGCTTAGCAAAGAAGCTACGAACCTATCACGCCAAGGACTAGTGTTCAAATCCCACGCTTGGCGGTGTTTTATTTTTTTTTTTGTATGAGGATATTTTTTTTCCATTTTATGTTTTATAAGGCTTCATTTTTGCGCTTTTTGCGTAATATTAAAGTATGAAATAAAGTATTATAAACCTACATTTATAACCTGTTTTTGTCATTCAACAGTACTTTCAACTTGTTTGATACAAGCTGTGTTGCTTGGGTACGAACACTGCATATGAAACTCAATTTTTCAATTTCCACAAGTTCTGCATTGAATATCTCGAAAACTATATTTGAGATGAGTGACTCCAAATACGACTACTTAATGAATTTGAGTGTAGCAACAGGTAACATTAGCAATAATAGTGGGAAAAACAGTTTCAAGACAGTTCTGGTTTTGCCATTCCTTAAACCTCAATTGCCCCTGCTAAATCTTCTACTCCGACGAGTACTTCAAAAAGAGTTTGATAACCTTGATACTGAACGTATAATATCAACAAGCAAATCTCATGTCATTCACTCTCCAGAAATGGTACTACGTTAATTGTATAATACGAATTCAAAGAGAAGTGTTGCTTTAAATAGTATTTTGAAAAAGCAAAAAAAAACATGAAGTAGCACATTATGGAATTGATTATTTTGCGAGCAAAAAGTAGGCCATTATTCTGACGAAAACCAACTCATTTTAATGCGCATATGTTAATATGCAAATATGCACTTTAGTCAATGCCTTCATTTAGGTAATCTTTCAAGTATCGACCCGATAGATGGTGTCCAAGAGTTCGCTATAATTCCACGAAATGCTATGTTAAGATAGGGAGAAAGCAGGTGCTTGCTCCTCATCCAAATCTCTGGGTTCCTTGATGGTCCCTTATTTCCTCTTGTTGTGTGTGTACTATGGGGGGTTCTGCGAGCAACTGATGCAATTCGTGGTTCATTCACCTTCTCCACGTCCCGTCTTCCACCTGCACTCTTCCGTAAATCGTATGCAACACCTTCCATTTAAAGACACCAAGACCTCAACCTCATAAACCTAAATTAGATTATAACGTATGTATAAAAAAGGACTAATTTTAACGATTGTTCATGTAATCACCTTGTTGCAACTCTGTTATGTACAGAAGAAAAACAGTCAAGCAACTACGATCGATGGTCTGTTCGCACTGCTAACTCCGGCGAACTTAGGTTCCGGCATTTATAACATCTTATCCAATCTGGAGAAAAGCAAGGGTGTTGAACGGAAACCTGGTACTGGTCACAGGGTAGTGCTACACAACCTTTAATACAACAGAAGTTGAAGAGGAAGACCGAGAACAAGGTTGCCTCATTGTTCCGCGCATAGGTTAGAGCGAAAGGTGGCACCAGCGGTTAAGAAGTAACTTGGCAAGCTGAATATTGTTATGCGAAAGGGTCGTCGAGGCCGGCCGTGTCTGAGCAGCAATCAATCACCCAGAAGAAGCGGCAGAAGATGCTGGCGAAAAATATCTTTCCGGCGAATCGCGACATTGTGGTCATAATATTTGACCAGACACTGGACGGCCACAACCGTCAGGGGATCGAGTATTTTACGTCGCAAAATAAATCTCCCTCACCGAAGATGGTCCTTCTGTAGCTGATGGTCAATTATGCCTGTGGATCCGGTGAAGATAACGTTGTTCCAAAGACCACCAACCCTCCCTAAGTCTACAACATACACCTATAATTTGGCGGCTCAATTTTTTCATCGCCATCCGAAATAAGTTCATTTTAACGTAGGACTACGTCTTTGTTTTCAATAAAGGGGTACACGTTGCGAGAACGAGATTTTGGAGCGTCACGAAATATGCTTAGGTTTTGAACGTTGATAACTAATCATTTTATGACTGATTTCCAAAATCTCTTCAACTATCTATCTGGAATATTTCTACGCATCCGTTTATATATTGATGTTTATTGAGTTACCCCTTCGCTTTTGGTTTATGTTTTCGGCAGTCGTTGAGCTGTGCAGTAGCTGTAGGAACGCATTTGGCGATGTCAATAACCATGGAGGATACACTGATGAGCAGTCGTATAGCGAGTATTGCGAAACGTTTAGTGTATGGGAATAAGATTTGGAACGAAAGCAATTTCAGCCACTTTTTAAACAATCAAGTAATTTAGATTGCAGATTGCTGCGTAGTCCTACGTCACTTTTGCAAACAAACCCATTGGGGCTATACCTTGTAGTTTTTGAATGCATACGTTACAACTGTCGATGCATTTTCACACAACAGAGTCTCATTTAATTTCTTATAAAATTAAAAAACATACCAATTTTCCACTTTTGGCAGATTTAAATCCTGATTTTTTGAAATACAGTTCGAATGAATAGATTGTTCAAGCATTGAAATACATATGGAAATATGGCATCACCGCCTAGTGGCAACCCGTCAAACTGTAAAAATAAGCAAATTCTATAGGTTAAAATCCTTTGAAAAATGCAAAACCATCAGACACACAGGGGAAAAGTGGTTTAGTATCATAAATACCAGATGAAGGTCCGAAGAATGGCTGATAAATCAATTTTCCTAGCAACAGTGCACTGTATAATACTGATTCCAATTTTGTGCTTTAACCTTTAGTTTAATGTGCTTGTTGTCTTCGGGTAAACTTGTGTTGATAAATTATCTAATCCTTCGTGATAGTGAAACTAGGAGTGGTCCAATTGTTTCGAAGTTCAAAATTTCAACTTAATATAGAGAGCCCAACGCAATGTTCTACAATTCTATCAGAAAAACCAAAAATAAACCACTTCGGATAAGATCGTAATAAGTTATCTCTTAAGAGTAAATAGAAAGCTGGTATTCTGAACCACCTAAAAAATTGACCAACTTAATATCACTTGAACGTGAAATAAGACAAACAAAATAAAGGTATATTTTTATTTTAACTAACGGGTGTTCAATAAAAAATGAGAATGATTTCAATACCTTTCTGTAATTAAAGTAAAGAGCGTAATTTTTTTTCTCTCCAAGAGAATTGCTCTCTGGACTCCCTAGAAATGGGTGGCATGTTTCTTTTCGCTCGGGTGCTGTCAGTTCAATCGAAGATGGCGTCGAAACAGCAAGCACTCCGCAAGCGTGTTGTACGGTTTTACGAAACGCATGGTCATCGTGGAAAAAAGTTTACGGTAGACCACTTTCGAGACGAAAACGTGCCCGTGAGTACAGTTTACCGGATCCTGGCATCCCTGAGCTGAGCGGTGGAGCCGGTAGCGGCCGTCCGGCGAAGATAATGACGAAGAAGAAGAAGGAAGCGTTGAAAAAGCTGTTCGACAACAAGGACGGAACGAGTTTGCGTGACGCCGGCCGAAAATATCACTGCTCCCATAGCTTGATTCACCGAACCCTCAAGAAGGAGGACATCATCTGTCGGAATAAGACTCGACCCCTCGAGTACACAGACGAGCAGATTGCGAACGTGAAATCGCAGTGCCGGTGGATGACGAAGAACTACCGCGGGACGTCGGTCGTGCTGGACGACGAGGGTTACTTTCCGCTCTGGAAGACCCACATTCCAGGACATGACAGCTACTATTCCAGCGACAAGTCGGCCATACCCCCTGAAATAAAATATAAGTTTAAGCATTTAAGAAGTTATGCTGTACATCGCCATACCGGACAAATGGATTTCAAAGCCGTGGTTTAAGCCGAGCGGTCTGGCCATCAATCAACAAGTGTACAAGGAGGAGTGAGAAAATTCTCCTGCCGTTCATAACGGAGCATCATGCGGATGGGAAGTACGTCTTCTGGCCGGAAAAGGCGTCTTCCCGTTACGCCAAGAAGACGCTGGAGTATCTTGAGCAGAAAAAGATACCTAACGTGCCGAAAGAAAGGAACCCGACCAATCTACCCCAGTGCCGTTCAGTGATATAAACAATCATCAGAGATCATTTGAAGTATCCATACGACTGTGAATGAACAAAAAAGAAATACACTTTTGATTGTTATTTTTTGTATTCTCCCCAGCGCGGAAGTAACGATCTTTGATGAAGTTAGCAGAAGCAATATCATTTCCATCTCCATACAGAAGCGCTAGAGAGGACGTAATTTTATTGCTAGAACAAATAGATATGAAGAGTATATAGATCCGTATAGAGTAACGGCAGTGCACGAAAATTGAGCATACAAGATTGAAAACAGGCGGAGGGCATTTGAACGGTAGTATACGATCAGGCACATAACCCTGCATGGGGTAGTATGACAAAGGGTTATGTGCCTGATCGTATACTACCGTTCAAATGCCTCCGCTCAGTTTTCAATCTTGTATTCTTCCAATTTTCAAAGCCTGCCGTTACTCTATACGGATCTATCAATACACTTTCTTCATGTCTATTTGTTCTAGCAATAACAGTACTGTCCCTCCTAGCGCTTCGTCATGGAGATGGAAAATTATCTGCTTCTGCTAACTTCATCAAAAAATAAATGTCAAATCAAAACACGGAATCGGCTGAACTAATGCAAGCGATTGAATTTTTCCATCCTTGGTTTCCACTCTTCGCATCCAAACTGCTTTGGGTGCCCTGATGGTCCTCCCAATCCTCAACATTTTTTATACCTAAAAAGTGTAATGCAGCAGAAACCTTAACATGGTCCATTCCTAATGAGTATTGTTTACCGCTCATAGTTGTAATTAGTTACAATTTTGGCTTCTAAAAATATCCTTCAAATATTCCTATCGTGGCATTTCAAGCTTATTACTTTGCCAATTTGCTTATTGCTTACTTTCAACTTAGTGTTGTTGTAAATGCACTTGCACAGTTGTTACTAAGAGTTTTTGATGTCAGCACTATTTTTGCATAAGTTTGATTATGCCAAAAACCCATTTACGAAAAATTTTTAGATTCATACCAGAGGCTATCAAACCCAGCGCCTTCATAATTGTGTATCTACACTACGTTTCATAGCAATAGATCCACTTAAAAAGTCCATATGTTTCAATGAAGAATGAATTCTACCGTTTCATTCATTCACACGCAGAAACTGTGTGAGGAAGTTGACTCACCCCACAACACTTCTGAATCCATTGATATACTGTGTGAGTGGATAATAATAAAATCACTCATATCTGTTGTTTCATAACAATAGAACCAATACATACAAAACTATCTGCATGAATTGCGCTTCAATTTACTTTCACATTTTATCGTGTTGTGAGGTGTTTGTGAATGCTCCGGAATAATGCCGCGTGGAACGTATTTGACGGAAGAAGAAAGAGGTAAAATTTTGGCATTTCGCGAATATTATGTTGGTATTCGCGAAATTGCTAGACGTTTGGGAAGATCGCATCACGTCATAATCAATTTTCTAAGAAATCCAGAACGATATGGGAATAACAAGACAGGTGGACAAAATAAAAGTTGTCGGAAAGAACGCAACGAAAAATTGTTCAAACTGCAAGTAACTCACTCAAAAGTTTGATACAAATTAAGGCTGAGTTATCACTTAACGTCTCATGTTCTACAATCTATCGATCATTGAAAAGCTTTCCTTATAATCAGCGGGAAAAACTGAAACAAGCTCCACGACTCTTACCTCGCCACAAACAAGCCCGACTCGATTTCGCACGAGCTAATTTGCGTAGAGATTGCACTATGGTCCAGATCACGAATTTACGAGGAAACATGCTCCCAGCGCCTAAACTTGAAACTTTACAGCAAAGTAATGTTCTACAATATGGTTTGTATCATCAAGGCCCATTTTTTGATGTTGATTAAAATTAGGGTGGTCCCCATTTTCACGGAAATACAAAAACTAACTTTTTTATTTGCAGAAATAGACGTTTACATCCTTTGGCAAAATTGTAGCGCAAAAAATTTCATGGAATTTTTATTAAGAAATTTTTTTTGTACCTTAAAAATTGACCGATTTAGAGCAATTTTTTCTCATCAACTTAGGGTGTACCATAAAAAT
Organism: Aedes japonicus; assembly: GCA_034211315.2. Taxonomy (NCBI): domain Eukaryota; kingdom Metazoa; phylum Arthropoda; class Insecta; order Diptera; family Culicidae; genus Aedes; species Aedes japonicus. The sequence goes on from JASCZW010015992.1 coordinate 6,424, forward strand.
TGATTTTTTGTCCTTACTTTTTATTTCAATTCCCACCGTAAAGTTGTGTTTGGACGAGTTTTAGAACTTTTAAGACGCGTACTTTGGTATACAAATTTTGCCGCTAGCTTCAATAAATCAATAGTTATTGAAGTTTTCTTAAAAAATACGCCCTTTTTAAATGTTGATTTTCATGATTGGGGCAAATACAAAAAAAAATTAAAGACGTCATTTGAAAGGACAATTTATATTGTTCAACATATGTGAAAACTAGAGATATGTTATTTCTGTATCTTGAGAAAATTACATTTTAATCTGGGATGGTTTAAGAAGAAAAACTTCAATAACTATTGATTGGTTGAAGCTAACGGCAAATTAAATACATCAAAATACGCGCCTTTAAAAGTTCTACAACTCGTCCGAACACAACTTAACGATGAAAATTGAAATAAAAAAGTTAGGACAGAAAAACTTTTTTTTATGGCTCACCCTAAGTTGACGAGGGAAAAGTTGCTCTAAATCGGTCAATTTTCAAGCTACAAAAAAAAATGTTTAATAAAAATTTTATGAAATTTTCTGCGCTACAATTTTGCCAAAGAATGTAAACGTCTATTTCTGCAAATAAAAAAGTTAGTTTTTGCATTTCCGTAAAAATGGGGACCACCCTAATTTTAATCAACATAAAAAATAGGAATACGTTTTTATTTCAAGTTTCACCACCATTTTTTTTAAGGTTAATAATTGACCGATTTAGAGCAACTTTTCCCTCGTCAACTTAGGGTGAGCCATAAAAAAAGTTTTTCTGTCCTAACTTTTTTATTTCAATTTTCATCGTTAAGTTGTGTTCAGACGAGTTGTAGAACTTTTAAAGGCGCGTATTTTGATGTATTAACTTTGCCGTTAACTTTAACCAATCAATAGTTATTGAAGTTTTACTTCTTAAACCATCCCAGATTCAAATGTAATTTTCTCAAGATACAGAAATAACATATCTCTAGTTTTCATATATGTTGAACAATATAAATTGTTCCTTTCAAATGACGTCTTTAATTTTTTTTGTATTTGCCCCAATCATGAAAATCAACATTTAAAAGGGCGTATTTTTTAAGAAAAACTTCAATAACTATTGATTTATTGAAGCTAGCGGCAAATTTGTATACCAAAGTACGCGTCTTAAAAAGTTCTAAAACTCGTCCAAACACAACTTTACGGTGAGAATTGAAATAAAAAGTAAGGGCAAAAAATCAATTTTTATGGTACACCTAAGTTGATGAGAAAAATTGCTCTAAATCGGTCAATTTTTAAGGTACAAAAAAAATTCTTAATAAAAATTCCATGAAATTTTTTGCGCTACAATTTTGCCAAAGAATGTAAACGTCTATTTCTGCAAATAAAAAGTTAGTTTTTGTATTTCCGTGAAAATGGGGACCACCTAATTTTAATCAACATCAAAAAATGGGCCTTGATGATACAAACCATATTGTAGAACATAACTTTGCTGTAAAGTTTCAAGTTTAGGCGCTGGGAGCATGTTTCCTCGTAAATTCGTGATCTGGACCATAGTGGATTGGAGTAAGGTATGTGACCTTCATTATTCACTATTATAAAACTAATTAAGTTCCTTTGTCCTACTAGGTAAATTTTTTCCGTCAAAAAAAAAAAATCAATCTGGATGGGCTCGTCACTTTGGTGGTGGTAGTTTGATGGTTTGGGGAACATTTTGTCAAACTGGAACGGTGCAGGTTGCTTTTCCATCGACCAGAATGAACAGTCGGGAGTACATTGAGATACTCCAAAGTCATTTGCTACCATGCTTGCGGCAACACTCGTCGAGGTTGGCTACACATTTCAGCAAGATAATGCTTCAGTTCATACAAGTAGAGCGACTATGGCGTGGTTTAACAAACATGGAGTTAAAACTATGGAACGGCCAGCTTGTTCTCCAGACCACAACCCGATCGAGAATATGTGGGGATTGATAGTACGTGAAGTATATGCAGACAACAAGCAGTATGCAAGCGTTCATGACCTGAAACAAGCCGTCTTATCTGCATGGCAAGGAATGCAAGTATCTGCTAGCTGTTACTTTATTCAGAGTATGCCAAATAGGTTGTTTGAACTGATTGATCTATTTTAGTTTTCAGGTATACATCGTTGAAATCTTTAAAAGAGAAATAAATTTTGAACTGGTTCTATAGTAATGGAACATATAATTTTTTTATGAATCTTTTATTATAAAGCTAAACACAATATGCTTAGAGTCGAAAATTCTACAGTAAAAATAGACAACAAGTATCTCTTATTCTGTGCAGCTTATTTCGACAAATCACTTATTAATCCAAGACATCTCGAAACAAATCAGTGGTTGTATAGTTATGACACGAAATTTGTACGGTAGCACCTTTACCAACTGAGCTAAGAGAGAACGGTTTCGTAAATCTTTTAAATCTTAGAACAAACTTCACATAAGCTTTTTTTCAATTGTATTCCTGAAATTTTTGGCTAGTTTTCGTAAAGTAATTTTATACTTTCGACAGTTTGCTTCAAAAATTTGCTTACTTTTAAGAAGTTTCATAGCGCCTGAGGCATTAAATTGTTTCTCCAGGATGAACCCTAGTGAGTTCGAGCTTTTGAGTGGAATACCTGTAACTTGGAAATGAGAAGAAAAATTAGCAATTTCCATTTAATTCCAACTACCTTTATAACTTATCTTGACACACCCAAAATAAATCAGCAAAATTGTAATGCAATTTTGCATGATTTTGTTTCATTTCTCGTAATGGATCGTAACTTGGAGAAAAACTGCAACATTGGTCGTGGGCAAAAAAGCAACACCTCAATTCGCTTTGAAAAATTCAACATATCAGTGAGGTCGTGCAGTGCATTAGAGTTGAGTTTAAGAGTCCAGAAGCTCAATGACTCACACAAAAAAAAAAACGATAACGATTTGCAACCGAGATTGCGAAATAAAAGCCCAACCGTTGCATGAATTGTCGAGATACTTGGCGATACAGCAATGAAGCAAATGTCTCTCACACACACTTGCATGGCTCGCCCATTACATAAAGAAGGGCAAACTTGATGAGAGTGAGATCGGAGCGTGATGACGAGTGAAAATAAAAATAGAATACTTGACAGTGGAATTCCAACAGTGGCCAATAGCGTTGTGGCATTCTGTGATTGTCTCACCCATATTGAAAAGTTATTGACGGTTGAAGAAAGACCGAACGCTTGCTTCGACTGTCGAAGCACTTAGCACACAGCGATAAATTTGTTTCGAGGAATCTGTGAGCTGCCATCCGCCACACACTTGCATGGCATCATTTTTACCATAAAACGCTTTGTGGATCATGGTGGGCAACATTTCCTTTTCTGAATCATGCGGATTTCTCAAGATATGATTGCAAAAACTGCAATTGCATTTTTTGCCACCTTTTTAACTTCTGATGTAAAGGGTGTTTCGATCAAAATTTGGTCGACTTAAACATGACGCGTTTCCTTTCATCGTGCATTACAAAAATAAGATTGAGATTAGCACTTCGTTATCAAAATGTCGTCGAAGAAAGAGAAGCAACGCATCAAAATTTTGCACGTGCATGGCAAAATCCAAACTATGGTTTCACGGACGCGGTCTGTTTTGGGTTCCTTTTGGGTTTTTTCTGTTTCCGGTATGTTTTTAGCCCAAGTCTTTCTCTGGCACGCATGACGTTACTCGACGAGGTCCCTAGTTTTTTCGGAACATCCCAAACGGAAGTCGCTGGTTTTCGCTTGTGCGCATCCGCGCATCTTCAAACGTACACTGTTCTCATATTTTCGAATCGCAGATCGTACTGCCGCGACGCTTACACTCTCTTCCTTGGCCAATTTTCGTAATGGAGAGTCCGCCCACAGTGCATCATTTGTGCACGATGTGACGATGTTTTCGTTGGTCCGCAGAAAGACCGCGCATTTTGATAGGTAACACAGAAACTGGAAGCACTTTTTTGATGCTGTCATTCAGAAATGTGCAAACCTAAAGAACGCAGCCAAAAGCATGTTGAAATATTTCATTATATTCAAAGTGACCGTTAAAATAAGGTGTGCTTATACTTTCTGGAACAGTCGTTACTTTCACGCCAAGTTGGCGAAATGGTTGAATGTGGCTAAATCAACATGTCTACATGTTTTCAAATCGACTCATCGGTTTGTAGAGAACAAACACATTGGCAGGTTGTGTTTACTCTAATCGTAGTTAATGCTTACATTCAAATTACATGAATCGTGTGCGTGATTAAAGAGTTGTTCGTGATTCAGCCGATTATATAATCAGCAGATAGCAGGAAAAGGTGGAAGAATATCGTGCAATATTTTTCATCGATGTAGACGCACGTTACCTGGCTCGAGATCACAAGTTGAAGGTGTTTCAGGTAAATATTATTCGAACTTCATTTCCATTCAGACAAACACAAAATCCTGAACATGAGAACAAATTATTGGGTTTTGTTTCATTTTTAGAACAGTATTAGGAAATACATTTTCCGCCTTGAACAGTTGAAGAAAACTTATCCGATCGACTGCCTTGTTTGTGAGCCCGAAACACCTTCTCAATATCCAAAGGCTTTTGAACAATACTGCGAGGCATAAGGAGGCATGGATGGTTCTTCTGGTCCAACTCGAAACCCCAGGTTGTTGCAAACGTTGTTCATTGGCTCTGCCCAAGCCGAGGATATTCATGATAAGTTGAATGATGCTTTGTAGAATGCTGCATAACCACGGAAAAATCCGTTCATGCTTTGTAAGTATTTCATAAGTATTTCAGTAAATAAATGTGGCAGGAAGTGACGGTACAAACGTCAATTAAAGTAGGGTGCCCTATGATCGATCATCTTGTCGAAGATCACAGAAAACCTTTGTTGAATATCGGATCCTGCACCCTTCATTACGGATTCCTGAAAGGTGTTGAAAAGTTGTAAGAAGCCGCGTCAGAATTGATCATTGCTGTCTACTATATATCAAAGACTGGCCATTACGAGTAGAAGAGTTTGAGAAAACACTGCACGAGCTTGGATTGCTGCCACACCGATGCATTTAACACGTCACATCAAGGTCAAGGTTAACTCTGCCATGTAGAAAGAAATAATGAAGAGTGGCTTGCACTGTTTAATTATTGCTGAATTCCCAATTCCCGAAGTTAACGGGGCACGTAGTCAAGAATCGTAAGATTTCTAAATAACCCGACTATAAAAGCGGAGGTGTTGTTCGTGATATCGAGTGCAGGCAATTTTACTCGATTTAGAAGTCAGTACTGTTCTTATACCATCCCCAGGCGATTCCGCACCTTTGTGCAAGTGGCAGTGCGGAATAGCTGTTAAAATTAACGGTTGTCTACGATATGCCATGGCATGCATTGGAAACTGACTGTGGAAGCTTAAAAGCCCAAGCTGAGTGGAATGAGGCCTAGTATTTCTTTCGTCTGTAACCAATTGCACAACACTAAATATGCAGTTCTAATGCATGTTTTATTTTCAAATTAGGTTTCTTCCAGAAATAATAACCATGGTTGTGCACTTATACATTTGATGCATTCAAACCTCAATAGGGTGGTTAGTAATTTCGTTATCAGCGTATGCAAAGGGAAGGTGTGACTTGCTGATACAGAAATGCTGATATTGAGCGAGGATTTTTGACTTCGGGAAGGATCCTTACCGACGAGCAATCATCAATGTATGAAAGAACATTAAATTCGTTGTTGGAGATCAAACTCGCATTGAAATCATTCGGAAATGAGTCGCATCTAGATCCCATCCCCAAAAGACTGATCAGAATGACTAACAAATCATAATGCTAATTACAAGCCAGGAAGGAAGCAGCAGAGCAAAATAAGCCATAAATGTATAACATAAATGTATAATGGTAAGAAAGGAGTTGAAGATTATTCACACAGAAGAGGACGAGCACGAGCTGTAAAGGTCATTGTCATAAATTAGTTAATCATAGTGTCCGAATAGGGACTGTTCATAAACCACGTAGACCGAAATTTGACACTTTCAACAACACCCCCACCCTCCCTCATCATAGACTTTAGTAGACTTTTTCCAAATAATCCCTCCTTTAAGTCTACGTAGACTTTTGACGTAGCAGTTACGGTATGGTCCGAATAACATGGACCGATTAGTGGAGACTACAGCGAAAGTATTTTATTGTCCGCTCTCTTCGACTGTTAACAATGTAATTGATCTTTTTACGTTTCACTGGTGGTAGTTGATCATCTAGGGGCGAGACGTGTTGATGATGACGCGCAAACTTATCTAGACAGCAAATGTAGGGTTGTGGGTCTAATAATGAACCGAGTAAAAACTTCCGTCTGCTACAACTTTATCAAATTCATTTTTTTTAATTTGCGTTATGTTGCGGTTTGAGGAACGATTTATGAAATAAAACTCAAACAATCAGGTTATTCAGTTATTAATTTTTATATTGTTTCATTAAAATAGCATAAATAAAAAATAACATCAATCACCATAGCTGCTTGAACCATTAATTAAAGTTCATCAGCGGAAGTTCTGGTGGAATTGTTTCTTGGAAGTCAGGTCCAATGATTTCGACAAAACGTGATTCTATCCATAAAACTTCCGTAGCTCCGTTCTCGTCGACCTCACAATGAATTTCTTCCTGGTGTTGTTGAAATTCTTGAGTGGCCTTATTTTGTTCGACGAAGTATCTGCCTTGTAGAAGCTTTTGCGTTGATCTGCATTCACTTTTGTCGCAAAATGCATTCCACAGTCAAAGCATATGCGGCTCTTTTCGTTTTTACTTTAGATATCAAGTTCAGTTTATCTTCTTTGTTTTCCAGTTCGGCAGTTTTCCAAAGCACGTTGACGTCTTCTCAGACCTCTTAGTGTATTATCTACTTTGTCCCTCATGCGCTATAGCATTACTGACAGGTATCACAACCGCATGTATCTAAATCCTTCACAACATGTTTGTCAAATGGGAACAAGTCAGCTATCAAATTTCATCTCGTTCACGTATAAATGAAAATACTCAATGATTGACACTCGCAAACTTCCTATTGAGTTGGTACCATGCATTCGATCTATCGATGTTTTGAAAAACGAATAGAGAAACACAACCAACACGCTCAAATTACTGTCTCTTATTATCCCTTTTTTCCTCTCGAAAAGAAAATTAGAGACAGCAATTTTAGTGTGCAGCATTATACCCCGTTCACATTGTACTACAGTACGTGCTCTTCTAATCTAATCTAATCTAATCTCACACTAACGCAGCCAATTCTTGAAGGCATCCTGAAAATGTATGGTTTCGTGAATACATCATTTTTCTTGTCATCGGCCAGGCCAACTGCAGTATGCTAAAGCCGCAGAGAGGATTCCAAGAAAGAAACAGAGCGATTCCAGAAAGAACCAAAATCGCTCTACTACTCTGAATCAGGGAAGGAAGAAAGCGTGGACCTCCCGTACCAAACGCTTCCATGTAGAGTTAAACAGTGGTGATAATTTGTACTTTATCGTTGGGAGCATAGTATGCTAGAAAGGTTATTTTATTCTCCTTTTGCCTGTGGGTGAACTTTGGCATTTAAACCAAAAGCATGGCAATAATCGCCAAGGTTATAGCGCCTTATCTCGCTCAATGGTGGACAAAAAGCTTACGGATAAATACGAAGCTGAAAATAGCATAAAAATATTATGAAGGGATGTTATAATATAAATGAGAATAAAATGTGTACTTGTCTGCATGTTTTTCGATTGTGGTCCTGCAGCAATATCACTGGCATTCATGGCATTATCGTTGCCATGAAGGAAAAAATAAAATTTTCATACAATACTGGAAATTCCATGGATGATTCAAAATTGTATACCGTATACAAGAATACTTACATTTTTCGTGGTAGGTAAGATTTCAGCATACTCAGCTTACCGGCTCACGCTGCCTACATTGTGTTGGTGGGACTGCCTTCTAAGGTATAGCTGACGAGATACAGCGTTTCTTACTCAGCCGCTGTTTGAGCTGCACTCCTTGGTGGACAGACGCTCGGCACGCACCTCCTCAATCTAGCTGAAGTCAGAAGGACAACAGTGCCCAGGCTGCACTACCAGCTAAGTACGCAACCCTTAGCTGGCGGTCTTTGTCATCTCTTGACCCGTGGAAGCATGAGGTAGGAACTTGTGAGGACCAGAGCTATGTTGCGGGGACGCACGCTCCATTACATTTGTCGACTCACCATTTTACAGCCCACATTGTACTGCCAGTACGTGCTCTTGATATCAAATGCCACGCAAATTATTTTTGGTGAAAACTAAAGCCCGTCAACGTTAATTTCGGTTTATTTTATTTCCATGTAGATTTTGAATTACTTCACGGTTTGCTGAAACGTATCACTCATGTGTCAGCTGAATCTCTTTATTTTATTTTGTGGTACAACATGTCTACATTCTTGTTACATTCAGTGAGATAGCGTCGAATCAAGTGGACACGCATTTTTTACGAACGTCGGCAAAATTCAAATTTATCGGTACGCGATCTTGCCAAGATACTAAAACTACCGAAAAGTACCATGTTTTGTGTTAGTAAATCATTTGATCATTTGAATGATTTGGTTGGAAGTGGAACAAATCGAAAAGTATGCTCCCGACAAATGGACAAGAAGGTGGTAGCCGAAGACTTTAAATAGCTTCAGGGTCTGGCTTTTAATACCGCAATGCAAAGGAACGCCGTTGCCAGGCATTTCTGGACAAAGAAGATGTCCAAAAGATGTATTTGATTTGGCAGGCCATATGTAGTTGTGGTCAAACATTTAAAAATTTCGTCTCTATCGGCACTATCGATAAGGATGTGTACGAGAAAGAATGCCTTCAAAGCGGTTGCTACCGTTTTTCAGAAGCCATGGCTCTCCAGTCTGTTCTGGCTTGACTTGGCCGCTTGTCATTGTGAGAAATCTATCCTGGAATGGTATAAAGTACAAGAGGCCAAATACATGCCAAAAACATACAATCCACCAAACTGTCCAGAACTTCGCCCAATAGAGAAGTACTGGGCACTAGTTAAGCGGAAACTCTTCGAAACTAAGAAGAAAGCAAATGGCACCGATAATTTTAAGAGAAGATGGAGAATCGTCACGGCGGGCGTATCCGAGGATACCGTACGGAACTTGAAGCTCGAGAATTTAACAGAAAGAAGGATTACCATCTTAAGCGCCTGTTTCTATTGTAGATATAAATTTATGAGTGTGAAATAAACAATCGGTTTTTATTAAATATTGCGTAAATTTTGTTTTGGTACTATTATTTTAGAGTCCGAAATTTAACGTACACGGTGTTCAATAAGTTCGGATACACTTTCAAAATTTGTTAAAAAAATGAAAACATGTTTTTTTATTTTTTGATTTATGTTATTGAAAGCTATGTTTACAAGGAACGTTTACAACATTTCTCTTGAATGACCCCCTTTGTACTCCTTAACGAGCTTCAAACGTTTCTCGAACGCGTCGCAGGCGGCACGCACGGACTGCATGGGCATTTCGTCCCAGATTTTGAGAATTACCGTCTTGAAATGATCCAAAGTGCTGACCTTGTATTCGTTCAGCTTCGCCATCATATAGGACCAAACAAAAAGTCGAGAGGATTCAAGTCCGGGAGCTGGGAGGCCACAAAGTTTTGTCCAGAAAGTCGGTTAAATTGTCCCGACACCAGGCTTGAACCACATTTGCCGTATGGGCTGGTGCACCGTCCTGCTGGAACACGTAGTGCTCATCGCCGTAGAGGCTTCGGAGACTGGGGGCAACAACCTTTTCCAAAACCTCAGTTTTGTAGTACGCCGCGTTGATTTTGACGTTTTTTTCAATAAACACCAAGGGTAGCTTACCACGTTTGCATACTGCCCCCCAAACCATCACCGACGCGGCACTTTGGAACCGAGGGATGTTTATATTGGATTCAGGAATGCTGTCCTCGATGGCGCCCACACCCGGTCATTTTCGCACATCATGTGGCTGCTGCAGCACGAACAGTTTCTCGTCCGAAAAACAAACTCCTGACCAGCGTGCCGAGAGAGGATCCTCTTAGCTCGATCCAACCGCTTTTTGCTGGTAGCCTCCGAAACGCCATGGACCTTACGTTTTTTGTAAGGCCTGAAACCAAGGTCCTTGGTGAGTATGGTGGAGCGGTTCCAATGGAAACGTTGAGATCTGCAGCTGTTTTCCGGATTGAGCGGTTCTTTTTGCGCCGAATTCGCTCCTCACGATCTTGATGACCCGTGGCGTCCTCGCTGAACGCGGCCGACCGGATCTCGCACGGTCATTGGTCGAGGACGTCTCCCGGTATCGCCTGATGGTCGTAGACAAAGTTCCGCTTGACCCCATGCGATTTCAGCAGCCGGAATATATCGCCGGGTCGCTCACCGTTCAAAAACGCTTAATTACGAAGTCCCGATACTCTTTCATCGCGCGTAACAAACGAACAACAACTAACAGAATGTCAACACCGCGCACATTCGGTAGCGTATGAATGAAGCTAAAGCTGACACCAATACCAATGCAGAATATGTACATGGCGCATACCTACGCAATGATGAAAACTTGTATTCGAACTTATTGAACACCGTGTAGAAGTCTTCTAGATACATAGATGCTAATAATGAAGATAGTCCATTTACGTAATAGTAGGTTGTCAGTGTTTGAACTACTCCATTATTTAATTAGAACTACCTTATTATACTGATTTGAATGTATTGCTTCCATCTTTTGACAAAGTTCAGAGTGTTTCGAAAACCTGTGTCGCTAGTGCTAGTCACACATTAATATGGACCGGGAATAATTTACCTGTCCCAAAATAAAAATTAGAGCGCTGTCGAGAGCTATAACTTCATGCTCATTAATCAAGCTTGTTCTCACGAGTCAGCATGGCCTAGTGAGATCAACCACGGACTCAGAATTAACACTTTTCAAAAAATCAGGTTCGAATCCCATGTCAGAACCTCCACGTGGTTGCGCTTTTTGTCAATTACATTTCGAGTCGTTAAAGTAGATTTGTCAGTCCTTCATGTAACCACCAGAGAGACGTTTCTTTTTAATCTGTGACCAAATATTCGTAGCTCTTTGTATTATCTACGTACAATATACGAATGTTTTTTTCTGTGTCAACAAAAACTTCGTGCTCTTGAGAGTTGCGTATGTGCCATTATTTACGAATATATCTTCATAATAAGTACAAATCAGTTTCGTTGCAGAAAACACCGTCGATTTCGTAATATAAACTAAAATTAATTTTCAGTGTGCATCAGAACCCTAGTCCTAACCAATTCAAACTATAAAACATCAAATAGAAAATGAAAATTGAAATAAATGAAGGCTAACCTTGTTTTCTTTATTCCAAGCTCAGTCTTGGTGGCGCAACCCGAGTATTGAAACACAAGACATTAAATGTAATAAGGACTATTATACGTTCCTTTGACTACAAAGCAAATATGTTCCCTAGTTTGAATTAATTCGGACTAGGGTTCGGTGGTAGATCTAATACCCCGTAACGCACCACTACTTACTTTGCTTACGGCTTACTTAGCACAAAAATGGATTCCGAAAATGATCGGGATGGCACCAAGATAATATGCAAGGTCTTAATAATTGTTTTAATCCTTCGTGTTGAACGTTATCGCGGACCCAAATCTCACCCATACAAATTAAAAATATCGATATTCAACTTGAAACATAAGAATTATTTGAAGTAAATAGAAAACATGTTTCGAACGAAAATAACAGTTTTTGAATCAATTTCAAGGTTAGTCTATTTCAATAATACATTCATGAGGTAGGTCAATTTGAGCGTGTACTTCCCTCTCCAGAACGTGAGGCGGAGACAAAGTTTCAACGCTCGCATCTTGAGCCAATCGTCACGTTTATTGGTAGGTTATTTGCTCGATTCCAGTAGTGAATCTCTGAGCAAACTTCTTGAATCTGGAACTTGTTAGCATTTAAGCACAATCCAGGACTAAGATAACAAAGATTCATAGAAGAAATAAAATAAATTTAGAACGCAATCAGTAAAATCCAAAATTTGTATATTTATTCGTATCATTAAGATGTTGAAAATAAACATATGATTTTAATTTCAAACATCGATGTCACTTGGTTTTAAACATAGAGCATGTTTCAAAGAAAGCATGTTTAGGTTTGCGGCCAAAATAAACTAATTTTATGTTTGGATTTAGCTGGAATATGTTTGTTATGACGGTATTTTGTTCTGCGTGGAGGGTATGAATATCCGTTTTGTAGAGAGAAAAAAAGGTCTACGTAAACTTCTGGTATATCCTCCCCTCTCCCATCGTAGACAAACGTAGACTTTTTCGACCCCTCCCCTCGCGTGGCAACGTGGCTTATGAACAGTCCCTTATTTATAATTGTTCATGGAAACATACACGCGTCTTAAAAAAAACCCTTGAGAACCTAAATATGGCTTAAATGGAGCTGAATAAGACAATGCTTGAGTCACTATTTTCGAAATTTTAGTCACTAAAGTCATTTCTTTTAGATCAGATAACCGCTACCAGCCCTGAATTTAATAAACCAACCGCTTTTAAAAATTAATGTGGCCGCCAAACCTCATTTTCAGGTTATAAATAAACATTCATTCTCACGGAACGGTTTCAAAAGAACTCTCATACCAGCGTCATGAACATTTAGTTAACCGTTTGATGGCTTATCCTAATCTCTTGATCAAAGGACTTTAAAACCATTGAGTGCTAAAATTAAAGCTTTAATGAATTTATTGAAAAATCCTTTAAGATGGATTGCCTTGGAAACCACATATAAGGTTAAATAATCGTATTGCCAACTTGCAATTGGCAAACTATAAATAACAACTCCCAGAAGTCATGCACCAATCATACTGGAAAAGCGGAAACCGAAAAATCACCTTTGAATGTACCTTTGCTTAAAACGTTAGAAGCGTTAGTATACTAATAGCCAGATAAAGGGTCTCCATACACAAATAGTTGGTACACTAGTGCTGCTAATGTACCGAAACTATTGGAGCGTTTTCCCTCGTTGAATCGGAGTTCAAGCTTTTTTTTCTCGACTGAATCCACCAGCAATCACAAATTTCCGAGTTTCAAATATCACCGGCACCGATTC
>JASCZW010015993.1:0-19511 GCA_034211315.2 Aedes japonicus
TCGGAAAGTGTCATTTGCAGGAGGAAATGTACACAATTAAATTATACTTCAACTGATCAACGAACGATTGTAGAGTGGGTGGTGCGTGAGAAAGCAAGATTCGGTTGGAAGTAACTAATTTTTGAGAATGTTTGTTTAATGCAGGAAATATTGATTTAGACCGATCTCTTGCGTTATGTGGCCTGGAGAAGAAGTAATGACACGTTCTTTGTAATTATCTGCGTGTTAATGGTCTTCTTGACTGCTCAAGCACAGTTTGAAAGAAAACGTATTTTTCGGTATATCCGTAATGTGATTTTGCATAAGTCCATGGATATTTACGCGAATTTTAGCAATATATTGCCTTAATTCGTCTATTGTGTGGAAGATTATGGGTGAATTTCTGTTGTTGGTGGCAACCCTTGCAACTTGCAGCTTAACGAGGAAATGTTACGTGTCTGTTAAAATTATCATCATTTCTGTGCATGCATTTGACTATTATGATCAAAGTTGCTACGTTCAGTAAGAGTAAAAATCTTAACAAATAATTTTGTTCAGAATGTGACTTAACTTCAACTTAAGTCGTCGGATAACGCACAAACTAAAAACGTTATGTTCTGGCGGTGGAATTATAAACTGTATTCGAACTTCAAATTACACGCGACGGCTTAACTAGCAAAAACGATCCGGTCTTATTGGAGATTTATTTGGAACTAACTGGTTTTACATTATATGATATCAACCTAACTGGGTGCGATGTTATTCGACATCCTATCTCTCGCCTATACAAATGATCGTGAAGCGATCGGTGTGGTATGAGATGGGATGTTTGACTAGAATGACTAGAATAATCATATGGAGTGAAAATATTCGGTTATTATTCGGGTCACTCACTGATCAATTATAGTGGTGTGCTTTCGTTAGGTCGAAAGTTTGAAATTCCCTAAATTGGTGACCAGCGTAAACATGCCGGCCGCCTTGAAATATCTAGTTTCAATCTAATCCTATATACTTTGATAGCTATACATAACTACTATGCCTATCACCTAACATGCAGATCATAATAAACGTATACACAAGTAATCTCATGTTGCAGCTGCTGAGATGTAATCCTCAATATCTGGCTGTCTCGTCGTCGCCCGTTCATCCTGTTTGGCGAGGTTGTACGTCACATCCATCGACATCACACGTTTATCTTTCGGCATCGCTTTATCCCTTGAATCGACATCGCACGGTCATCCTTCGTCCCGGATGGGAACTGCATCGACGGGGATTCTATGAATGAGATGAGAGGCGATTTTTTAAATGTAAAATGCAAATGACAAACGACTTCCCTGGTCCGCGGAGGCCGTCCGCCTCCGCTAGCGCTGCTGCGCTACCGTTGACCCTCCTTGAGATGATGACAGATTTTCCAAACCGTATGTTCCGTTCAGGTTGAGGCTTCATGGCGAGTTCCTTATTCTTAGGCAGATGTCGATGATGGATGCATGATTAGCTTTACCGATGTACCCTGCTGATCAAACGGAATGGTGCTTGATATCACGATTTACAAGAGACGTTACAAGACACATAACTTTGCGTGGGGCATCCACAACCCCACAGAATACTTGACGCATTGATAACAATGTTATACAGGAAGTGAGTTGAGTGAAACCACTAGATGGAGGCATACGGAACATCAAACATCGGACGTGCGGCTCCAGCCGCGGCGAGAACTAACTACGGATGACAAAACATTCTCTGAGCTTTTTCATAATAATGTTGAAAAACAAAGACTTAACTGGTACGCGGAGACCCGCAGGTCTCCGCGACGCCCGAAAGCGTTTGATGGAGACGGAATTAATCCTCTCTGTGAGATAGTGTTGAAGTTGCATCGTTGTCCCGTATAGGGAGGACACAAACTTTGGAAATCGCTCGTTGGTACTCTCCGTCCTTCGTGCGAATATTAACAACCCGAATGTTTCCATCTTTCCCCGGATGAATCTCAGTGACTCGTCCCATGCGCCATCTGGAGAGGTGGTGTATTATCTTCACATAACAGCACCATGGTTCCGACGAAGACGTTGTTCCGTTGCCTGGTCCATTTTATTCGAGTTTGAAGTTCTGAAAGGTACTGAGTCGACCAGCGTTTCCAGATGTGTTGGAGAAAATTCTGAGTTCGCTGCCACCTCGACAACCTGGTCTCGTTGATGTCTTGAAGCGACGGTTCTGGTATTTCCGTGAGTGGCCTTCCCACTAGAAAGTGACCGGGAGTTAATATTTCCATATCGTTCGGGTCATTCGAGATCGGTGACAATGGTCTCGAGTTTAGGCAGGCTTCGATTTGCGCCATCAAAGTTGCCATTTCATCCGATGAAAGAATTGTGTTGCCCACGGTACGCTTCAGATGTGCTTTCATCGATTTCACGGCAGCCTCCCAAAGGCCACCGAAATTCGGAGACTTTGCCGGGATAAATTTGAAGTTGATGTTGTTCATCGCTGTCTCTTCAGCTACTGTTCTCGCAAATTCCTGACTATTGAATAGTTTCCGTAATTCATCTAACTCGCGCCGTGCTCCGATGAAGTTAGTTGCGTTATCGCACATGATTATTTCAGGCCGACCACGTCGGGCGATAAATCTTTTTAATGCCGCGATGAACGCTTGACTCGTGAGGTCTCCCACGACCTCCAGATGGACAGCCTTCACCACTAGGCATATAAATACGGCGACGAAACATTTGATGGGTGCTCCCTTCCTGGACGGAGATTTTATGTTGAAGGGACCACAGTAGTCCACGCCCACCCTCAAGAAGGGAGGAGCTGGAGTTACTCGTTCGGTAGGTAAGTCCGCCATAATTTGCTCGTGACGCTTCGGTCGAGCACGGAAGCATTTCACGCAGCGATGAATGACCATGCGTGCCAAGTTCCGAGCTGAAATTGGCCAGTATCTTGCTCGCATGCTGGTAATCAGTAGTTGTTGTCCAGCATGTAGATGTTTGAGGTGGTAATCGACGGCAATGAGATTAGCCAACGGATGTTGATTATCAAGAATAATTGGATGCTTTCGGCCAGTCGAAATGTTGGCATTTGCCAGCCGGCCGCCGACCAGGATCAATCCGTTTACTAAACGTGGCGTTAGTTGGTTAATCCTCGATGTAGACTTGACTTCGCCATTTTTCTGCAACTCGATAAGGTCTGCTGGGAACATTTCCCGCTGAGCTAGAATGAGCAACTGCCTCAGAGCTTCTTCTCGCTCTTGGCGCCCTATGAAGCCAACTCTACGATTTTCACGATTCTTGCAATTGTGGACGAGTCTTCTGATAAGAGCTACTATTCGGATCAAATCGTCCAAAGACGACCGTAGACCGAAGATTGGGCTGGTCTCAATTATTTGTGCTGGGGCCGCTACTACAGGTTTTTCTTCTAGGAGATCGGGATCCAGGTCCTGAGTGCAAGTAGTAGCTGTTGTCGGCCAAGATGTCTTGTCCAGTTCAAGCCAGGGTGGGCCTTGCCACCACATTTTATAGTCCTTCAGTAGATCAGGCGTCATCCCACGGGATAACACGTCTGCGGGATTCTCCAACCCAGCAACATGGTTCCAGATTCCTCCACGAGTGATGTGTTGAATCTCCGACACTCTGTTGGCCACGAACATATTCCAGCGAGAGGGTGGAGAAGCGATCCAACATTTTACGATCATAGAGTCAGTCCAAAAGTATGGTCGAGCTGTTATCTTAATGCTGTGAACGACCTTCTCAAAAAGATGCGCACCGGTGAGTGCGGATGACAATTCTAATCGTGGTATGGAGGTTTGTTTCCGCTTCTTTTCCAGGTCTTCAAGAGGCGCTACCCTAGATTTCGCTGTGAGCAGCGAAGCTGTGACTGTACCATCGAACGACGTGCACCGAAGATATATACATGCCCCGTATGCTTTCTTGGAAGCATCACAAAACATGTGGAGTTCGACGGAGATAGTATCGCTTCCAAAGGCAATCCAACGAGGTACTTGTAATAGCCGTAATCCTTCTAAAGCTTCTCGAAATTCTCGCCAACCGTTTTGAAGTTCTTCGGAAAGGGTTTCGTTCCAGGAAAACTTTGTTCTCCAAAGATCCTGAAGAAATACCTTGCCTTGGACTAATGTAGGTCCAACCAAGCCTAGCGGATCGAAGAGCTTCGCAAAATCAGACAATATGATCCTCTTGTTGATCTCAGTAGCAGGATTCCACTGAGGTACACTGAATCTAAACACGTCCGATCGAGGTTCCCACTTCAGCCCGAGAGTCTTGACGATAGAATTCGATGGGTCGGGATTTAACGACGAGCGGTCATCCCTTAAATATGGTGGAATACTGTCCATAATCTCTTGGGAATTTGAGATCCATTTTCTTAACGTCATTCCAGCCGTGCCTAGCACGTGGATGAGATCCTTAGAAAGCTGCACTCCATCCTCAACGCTGTCCACGCTCTTCAGCATGTCGTCAACGTAGAATTCGTAAATGATGGTTTCCGACGCGGCAGGAAAATTTGATTTCTCTTCCTCCGCTAGCTTCTTGAGGCAACGTGTTGCCAAATATGGCGCCGATGAGGTACCGTACGTTACGGTGGTCAGTGCAAACAGGCGGAATGGTTTTTGATGATCGTCTCTCCACACGATGCAGGTAAGAGGATGGTCCATGCGATGCGTTTTGACCATTCTATACATCTTCTCAACATCGGCTGTCATTGCATACCTCCGCAGACGAAAGCGGAGCGTTATTGAGTTAAGGTCGTCCTGAACTACAGGACCAACCATTAGAGTGTCGTTCAACGAGACTCCACTGCTGGTAGCGCAGGATGCGTCGAACACGACACGCAGCTTTGTCGTGGTGCTGTCTGGCTTAATTACTGCATGGTGTGGCAAGAAGTAGGCAACTGGAAAAGTACTTAATTCCCATTGTGATATCTCACGCATGTGTTGCATCCGTAGATATTCTTCGATGAAGTCTGTGTACATCCTTTTTACTGTGGGATCTGCATCAAGTCTTCGCTCCAATGCCATGAATCGACGAACGGCTATAGACTGTGACTCTCCTAAACGATCCACCATGAACTGCTTCTTGGGTAGTTGAACGACAAACTTTCCACTCGAATCCCGTGTTGTCGTTTTCACGAAATGTTGTTCGCATGCTGATTCTTCCAGCGATAGAGTGCTGGTGGTGCGACACGATTCCAACTCGAAGAAACGTGCCAACCCTTCTTCAATGCTCTCTGTAGCGCAAGACGATACCGTTGTGAGTGAAGTTGATACTTCCGGAATGCCTCCAGAAACAATCCAGCCCAATAGTGTATTCTGCAATGTCGGACCAGTTTCTCCTAGCTTGATCTGGCGTTCAGCAACCATCAACTCCAGATAGATTTCCGCCCCAATGATCAGGTCAACAGATCCAGACTCGTTGAACGTTGGATCAGCTAGCATAATTTCCTTTGGTACATTCCACGATCGAATGTCGATGCCTCGAGTGGGCAAATCAACGGTAACACGCGGCAATACATGAAACTTCAAGTTCGTCACGTAATTAGTGACAAGAGAATGCACGTTAGCGAAAACTGCTTGAGTAGAAGCAGTGCGAGACCCGCCGATTCCAACAATTGGTAGATGCTCACGAGTTCTTTTGAACTTGAGCTTCTGGGAAACATTTTCAGAAATATAGCAACGCTGAGACCCAGAGTCCAGCAATGCGCGAGCGGTCAAAGAATTGCCATATTGATCTTGTAGACTGACTATAGCAGTAGATAGCAAAACAGTGTGTGGTACATGTTGTGTGGTTGCAAATGGAACAGCGTGGTAGCTTGTACTGGGGGTGTCTGTGGCGGTGGTGTGTGAATGAGTATGAATTGCATTTGTGGCGGAATTCGGAGCAGTTTCTGAGTGATTTTGTTGAGTTGGCTGAGTGTTGAGTGAGTGACCGTTTGATGTTGGCTTAGCATGTGGTGGTTGCGTGTTCTGTCCAGGTGACTTCTTATTTGACTGATTCCCTTGAAACGGTCCCGATTTGTACTGTGAATTCGCGGTGGTCGATGAGTTCGCGTGAAGCAACGAGTGGTGACGTTGGCCACATTGTTGGCACGATCCTCGAGTGCAAAATCTTGCAAAATGCCCTGGTGATAAGCAGTTCAAGCAGAGTGAATTTTTCCTCACGGCATCGACTCTTTCTGAAATTCTCATTTTCGTGAATTTGGCACACTTAAACGCGGAATGCGCAGCATCGCCGCAGAATGGACAGCATACAGACGACTGGATACCTGCATGACTGGTAGAAGGACGAACAATTTTCTTCGGTTCAGCCTGGAATTGCCTTGCAGCTGGAATAGACTGCAACATCGAACAGTGACTTTTTAAAAACTTAATTAAATCTGCATATTTCGGAACTTCTTTAGAGTTATAATGTGACTCCCAATGTCGCAGGGTAGTGGGATGCAGCCGTTTGCAGACCATGTACTGCAGCAACGTGCTCCAACCTTCTGGGGCTTCACCGATTTTCGCCAACATTTGCAGATTTTTCTCAAACCCGTTCACGAGTTTGCTTAATGACTCGAAATTTTCCTGACGAAGTGGTTCTGAGGCAAATAACGAGTCCAAATGATTCATCACTAGCAACTTCTTGTTCTCGAAAGCGTTCTCTAAAGCTTTCCATGCAATCGGGTAGTTGGCGGCAGAAATTTCGATCGATGCGATCTCCTGGAGGGCATCACCGATGAGAGTTGTCCGCAGGTAAGTGAATTTATCCATGTCAGACAAGCCAGTGTCGTTGTGAATCAGATTTCTGTACTTTCCATTGAATGTGGGCAGTTTCAGATCTTTCCATTGAATGTGGGCAGTTTCAGCTCCGGGAGCTTAACTTTCGAATGTGGCACGGCCACAGGATGTGGTTGCTGAACCTGCACCGTGTTACGTGAACTAGCGTGAAGAAGCCCTAACATCGACTCCTTTAGACGGTACACTTCATTCTCGAAATCCCGTATAATTTTCGTATTCTCACGATCCCGATGCTTTTGGGTCCTGACATGCCGTTGAAGTCTCGCTTCCATCGTTTCTTCCGTTTCGTCCGTGGATACCTCTCCGTCGACGTCATCGGTGATCAATTCGATACGCATCCGAACGTCGATAAATTTTTGCCAAATATCATCCAGCCTCTCAATGCGCATGTTCAGAGAATGACTTTCATCTCCGCCGTGATCCGATTGGACAAACTCCTTGATATTGTCCAGTGAACAACGTAGCGTACGCTCCTGTTTGTGTAGCAGCCTTAGATCTTCATTTGCTGGCATGATTAATTGTCTTCACTATCACTTTACTCGAACACGATACTCGAATCGACCACGCGGTAATTATTGACAATGGCGGCAATAGCGAACAATCAACAATGGGAGGTCAAGGACAAAGCGAACCAACCTACAATGCGAAAAATCCAATAAGATGGTGGAAGGTCAAGGCTCAGTTCAACTTTTAATAAATCAGACGCCACAAATTTGATCGTGCAATTTCATATGATTTATTTAAACGACTCATTCACTTCATGCAATTTCTCGCCGACGTCGGTCTCACATGCATTAGAGAACCGCGCCACAGACAAACCTGCTCAGACCCCTCAGTACTTATCCTGATTCCGTCGCCAAGCAAAATCCGTCCGGTTCCGTCGAGAATCTTCGATAACAGCTCCGTCGTAGTACGTCGAAAACAACAGCAGTACACCAGCAACAGCACAACAACAGCAGGAACAACAGCAATTAGCAGCACAGGAATGCTTCACCTTCACACAATAGCCAGCAGTAGAAAGTTCAAAGTCAATCACCCGTGTCCTATCGTTCTCCCTTATGGAGAATAATACGTGACCACGCGGTGTGCCACAATACACTTTAATTTCACGATATCCAACGAATCCGGTTCGAAGGACCAAAATGTTCAGAATGTGACTTAACTTCAACTTAAGTCGTCGGATAACGCACAAACTAAAAAACGTTATGTTCTGGCGGTGGAATTATGAACTGTATTCGAACTTTAAATTACACGCGACGGCTTAACTAGCAAGAACGATCCGGTCTTATCGGAGATTTATTTGGAACTAACTAGTTTTACCTTATATGATAACAACCTAACTGGGTGCGATGTTATTCGACATCCTATCTCTCGCCTATACAAATGATCGTGAAGCGATCGGTGTATTCGGTTATCTACTCGGGTCACTCACTGATCGATTATAGTGGTGTGCTTTCGTTAGGTCGAAAGTTTTGAAATACCCTTAATTGGTGACCAGCGTAAACATACCTTGTCTTAGCAATAGAGTTTGCATCAGACTAAGAGACCAAATATTTTCCAAACTCATACACAGCAATTGCACAAATCGGTAGTTTTGATCTTATTCGAAAAATATTAGACTCATATTTCAGTTAATTTGATAATTTCGAGTCAACAGGGCGCAGTCAACACCAGCCTTAAAATCAATTTCAAAATTTCAAAATTTTCAATTTGCAAACATGTTTTTTTGAAGATTGAACTTTTTTTTTTTAGGCGTTCAACCACCGCGTCCACTGAATTGAACTGTTGTATTAGAAGATTAAACTAAGGTTTGATATTTATCTTTAGAACAAAAAAAAACTTTGAATTCTGATGAGAGATTTTAACGTTTCTCTTTTCTATACCGGGTAGCATTCCAAAATTTTGAAAAATCAGTGCGTTGCGCAAAAGTGAAAGGTTTTTGAACACTTATAACTCTCGTTCAACTAAACAGAATGGCTACATTCATACGCCATTTGATCAGAAAAACTCACCAAATTTTTTTGCATTGAAATTTAGATTTGCATTGAAATTTAGATGACGATTGTTAAGATGAGGTAATATAAATTACTCGTAGCTAAATCTCTGAGCTCCTAAACTTTTTCCAGTTTGATTTACCACCATACACTTTCCATTTATTTAAAATACGCCTTTTTGTGCGACAGGATGAGCCAATTTTTAACAAATGTTGTCAAATTTCGTAGCTCCTTTTTGGTTCTAGTCAAAATTTGTCTAAACCATTTTCTTTTCTCTGGAATCCGGCAAACAACGTCAGACGGCATTGAGCACAGCTGCCCAAATTATTTTTTTACCATGTGTTAACACCCTTACAAAAGCAATTCGCCAAATTTCAAACACATTCGCCACCACATGAAAGATATATTCATTTCTGGCCTCACCTGTTACAGCCGTGTATCCAGATCTTCTAAGGGCATCTTCAACGGTGGTTCAAATCGTGGTTTGGATTTATCTGTTTAGACCTAACGCAAAAAAATCGCTGCATCGCTGGTGTTTGTATATTTTGTTTTATACCGGATCTATTTTGCATCATTTCAGAACTTATATAAGGTTCTAAGTTTATTACTGAACGCACTCTATAAAAAAAAATTAATGAACTTCAGAATATCTATGAAGATTGGGTGGAAATATCTATAATGAACATGCCAGAAGTTGATTAAATTTCTCGGAAGTTGAATAAAATAATTGGAAGTTTCCAGATAATCATAAAGTTTGCCCGCTGTCGTTCGAGAAGAGAAAATCATTGCATTGCCGAAAAATTGTTAACGTTTTTAGAAACTTGGATAAACTTCCAAAAAGTTTGCTGATCATCCATGGAATAGGAACAACTTTCTGGAAATGACTGGAACTTAGAAAACCAGATTTCACTTCCCAGAAGTTGTTTTAACTTCCAACAGGTACATATTCTGTGATAAAAAGCAGAATATCACACAAATTTAAATAACTTACGAGAAATTGAAAATACATCTTGGAAGCCGTGGAATTTCTGTGGAATAGTTAGCATTACCGAGACGTTGTTAAACCGTACAAGAACTTTTTATGATCTCCAAGATTGTGAATAGGTGGAAATTCTAAGAAATTGTTTAAAAAGTAGTTGGTTTCTTTATTCTAGTTTTGGTTGGGTTCGAAAAATTATCGAGTAGCAAGAAGTTTAAGTTCTTCTTAAAACTTAAATACCCTGAACTTTTGGGATGTTATCGGAACGGTTGGAAAGTTTTTCAGGGAAAGATCCCTGAAGTTCTAGGAAGCTCCCCAAACTTATGGAAAAAACCTTTGAATGTTTCCTAAACTTTTCGAATGCTCAAAAAATCCAGTTTCCTGTTTATCTGGGATGTTTTCTGATATTATGGAAAGTTCCCCGATCTTGGGGGAAGTTTTCTGAAATTCTTGGAAGATTGCAGGACTACTGAGAAATTTCCTGAATAGCTGAATCCCTTGAGCATCCGGGAGTTTTTAAGAGCTTCTGGAAAGTTCCCTGAACTTTTGGGAAATTTTCTAAATTTCTGGGACGTTCTCTAAACGTCTGAGATGTTTGCTGACCTTTTGGAAAGATTAATGATCTTTGCGGGAGTTCCATGATCTTTGTGAGCATTTTCTGAAGTTCTGAGAAGTTTTTTGAATTCATGAGAAACCCTAAACTTCAAGGAAGTTTCTTGAACTCCTACATGTTCGCTGGACTTCTAAGAAGTTTTGTTTATGTCTAGCAAGTTTCATGAAATTCTAAGAAGTTCACTAAACCTCTATTAAGATCCGCAAACTGTTGAAAAGCTTCATGAATTTCTTGACTGTTCTCTATTGGAAGTTCTCTAATTTTCTGGAAAGTTCCTTGAATTTTTGGGAAGTTCCCTGAGTAGTTCTATGAACTTCTGAAAAAATACCCAAAATAATCTGATAAGTTTTCTAAACTTCTGGAAGCCCCCTGAATTTCTGGATAGTTACCTGAACTCTGTGAAGAACCATTTACTATTGGAAACTTCCCTGAACTCGTGGTAAGCTCCTTGAGTTTGTGGACAATTCCTGAATTTCTAGGAAACAATCTAAATTTCAGGAAAGTTGTCTGAACTTCTAAGAAGAACCCTAAATTTCTGGAAAGTTCCCTGACTTTATGGTAAGTTCCTTTGACACCAGGGAGAATAGCTAAACCTCGAGAAAGTCTAAGTCAAATCTGAAAAGTATACCGAGCTTCTGATAAGTTCCCTGAGTTTCTAAGTGCACTGAATTTACAAGATTTTTTTCGGACTTTTGGGAGATAATTTTTGTCCATCAGTTTCTTCACCTTCTGCGATATTGTGGGCGTAAATACTGCGGGCCGTAAGTCTTAGGGACAGATTTGCAAAAATTCCTCAGGGTCACCAACCCCAAGTTTTCGTCGAGAGAACAGGCTGAGGACATACGCCAACATCCGTTAAGCTGTAGTGCACCTATGTAACACTAAGGTCAACATATCCAGCTGCATCGCAACAGCTGGAAAATGTCATCAGTTGACTGTAGCTGTCGCATAATGTTAAGGATCATATCTCTTGGCGTGTTGAAACGTCGCAGAAAGTGCTTCTTGTCATAGGTTGGCGTGGCGCTATCTTTCACCATCAGCACTATCTAATATCGTTTAAATGAGATGCATATCACACACTCACCACCACTCAAACCAATCCATGGTAAAAAGTTTGCGAAAAATCCTCGGTCTCTGAAAAAACAAAACTTCTGATCTCTGGATATTGTAAGATTGACAAGATGATAGGTGTTGGTGGGTTTAACAACAAGGAATACTACACCGGTGCGAGGAAGGCAAAGTTGGTCTATTTTAGCTGGTTCTTTTTAAGTTTGCTGATGCCAATCAACTATAAAGATGTTAAAATAGACCACCGCTGAAGATGCTCAAAGCGGTACGTTTTGAACAGGCTGAACAATGAGATCGGTGGACCGTTTTAATGACAAAAACCTGGACCTCATATCATCGGAAACAATCTTCTGAACCTTCACTTTTTTAAAAACACAATTTTAAAAACCTTTTTTTGATCGTTACTAACACGATTGTGATTGGGAAACTAGGAGAATTTAAAATTAACACTTCATTTGATCACTTTTGAAAAGTAAAAAACAACATTAAAACACTTTTTTTAAATTATCACCAGTATACGTGAGCAAATTCCTTTAAATTTCACTATAGAACCACCTCCACTTCTCTAGTGGAATTTAAAAGAATAAGCTCACGTTTTATTTTTTTCATTTTTTAAAAAGTAATCAAATGAAGTGTTAATTTTAAATTCTCCTAGTTTCCCAATCACAATCTGCTGAACCCAAATTATGAATTGCAGCAAACTGCGCACCTGAGAAAATTTAAGGACTTATTGTGAAAGCCAGCTTATCAAGTATTTGAATAATAAGGTCTGTATCCATACTAATCAGGACGCCTTCAAATAACCGTAACTTTAGACAAATTATACGTAAGAGTGGAAATTTTTACTGAGGTATAGCTGGGAGTATTTGATGAAAAATATTATGAGTGGTGTTTTCATTTCTTGTTCACGGATCCATTAACTGAAACGTTTCTTCACACAATAATCTCCACGAAGACACTCCTCGATCGCTCACCTGGCCATGTACATGCAACCGTTGGAGATAGGAAGGATTTGGTATCTACCTTAGCAAGACACGGGGAACCCACGTAGTCTCCAGTAGATATCAAAGTAAACGCGAAATGACTAGTCGGAGAGAGTAGTTAAACAGAATGCCCTATTTGGTGTGCAGAACAAAATAATAATAATAATAATAAAAATATATTTATGGTTGTTGGGAGCATCTAGTCTAAAAAGGTTAAGTGATGCTCCATTTCTCTTCAAACAGTTGAGACCGAAGCATTAACTAACGTCCTAGTCGTACATGGCTTACGTCAATAGCGTCATTACTTGCTCTCTAAAAAGAAGAAGTATGTCTGAAAGAAGAAGAACGAGTGATGAAAGAATACGTATCTGATTTCTTGGATTGCTGCAACAACATTGCGTTACTCTAATATTTTTTTTAACGTTTACTGGTGGGACTCTGAATGGAGTAGAAACCTCTTCGCCAGGCCTTTGATGATATCGTTGCGTAAATCTTTTCGAATCATTTTGCCATCCGCCCAAGAAGACGCTGTTGCAATTGATTCGGAAGGAGCCACGTTTGAAAATTTTGAGTCCGTTCGTCTTTTTCGTCAATTGTGTTTTTGTTATTTCGTTAGTCAGTGTTACGTTTACAAGTTTAATACGGAGTCTTTTCTTGTTTAGATCGTGATAAGTGGCATTTATGTGCTATGAAATTTTTCCGAAGAAGTTTTCTCGAACCAAAAATAAGAAGCTATTCTTAAGCTGTTCCTATTACTTGTGCGTTAGAGTGATATAACTTAACTCCTTTTGAAGCATTTCACCAGCCGTGCAAGGATCATGTCGTCCATAGAGACGCTGTTGACACTGCCTCAAAATGTGTTACATTTTCAAGTTTGCTTCCCCTTTCTCTAAGTTCAAGTCCACTGTTTTGTAGGTGTCGTTTCGTCTTTTTGTTATTTAGTTTGTCAATGTTTTCTTCACTCTTCTGTAGTTATGAATGTCATTTATGTGCTGTGAAAGTCTGTTTGAGCAGTTTTCTCCAATCAAAAATCGTCGAGATATTTGAATTCTACCAGTTTTAGTCATGTCTGAAGTCTCAGTAGTCCCAACAGTATAATTTTAATGGTTTACTGATGGGACTTATGAGAGAGAAGTTTTCTTTAAAAAAAATTGGGAGGACCTTGCGTCTTTTTATAATAGAAATGTTAGAGGGCATTTCGTAACTTCTTCAGTCGTTAATAGGTTAATAAATGTCTAGTTCTTATGTGGTCTGAAATTCGTCGATGTATACCTCGTCTAAATTCTTTTGGATGACCTATCACTTTGTCCGCCTTAGTCCGTTCTTGTCTTCTGCGTAATTCAGTTAAATTATATAGTTCTGTTGTGGACTCGTTTACGTTTACTTGTCTGTTCATTGCCTTCTTTTCATTTGTCTAATACTAATCTCTAAGTCGTTTAATCGCTTCAAAGTCTGAGAGCAAGTGCAGCCTAACAATCTTGGTCTGCTATTAGATTCACTTTTAGGTGGCAAGGTAAAGCTTCATCACGCCTAGTCCCTATCTATTATTGAAAAATTATCGAGAAAGAAGCCGTTAAGAGGTTGTGTGTATACCATTGTTATAATTTGTGGTATTTTTATTGTAACTCTTTGAAATGAGAAATAACAAAATAAGAATGGTGCCACGTTCATAGTTTTAATCAAACTTCTACTCAGTGAATCCAACAGTCGGTTCCCTTCATATGTCAATAATCTTGATCACAGTGTGTACCAATACATATAACTGTCTAGCTAGATTTATAATTAAGCGTGGCTTCGGCTCATCATGTCAGGGAACGCTAAGAAAGGTGTTGCAGCCAAGAAGAAATCCCACATCATTAATACTGCATTAAGGCTCCCAGACAGGATGTCCGTTGGATCACATCTGTAAAATCAGAGCATCAATGCCAGATATGTGAAGCGGCATGAAATCAAAATATTCAAGATGTGATACTACCACGTCAGGATATGGTTACCATCTCAATGCTGATGGCGTATGCCCACCTATCACGTCCAGATCACATATCCGAGGGGAGGGAACATTAATATTGCATTTTATTTCATTTTGTTGACGTATAAGGGTATGTAACTCCAAGCTACCACTTCTAATTCAATAACTCAAATCATACATCAAACACCAGGGTATGGTTGACTAGGCATCACTGCCCGAAGGATTGGAGTAAGATGGAAAAATTGCTGGTTTGTAAGGCTGTAAAGTTCGATTCAAAGTAAATCTTGACGCATGATTTAATATACCACCGCGTCCCTGGTGGTTGGAGCAAAAACCGTTTGACAGGCTGTTGTCGATTCACTAAAAAAAAATGATGAAAAGTTTGTCTCGACTGATAGACGCATCTCGAAATTATGGATCACGGAAGTTGAGAAAAGAAAATTAATTGTGCACAAACATTTAGAGGCACAAACATTTGTGCACAAAAATTCAGGCAGAGACTTCGTGGTCTGCCTCAAAAATAGAAAAAGTGATAAAAATCTCAAAGTCAACGGTTTTGTCTTGTAAATAAACGTTACAAGGATACTCTGAGAGTAGATAGAGCACAGCGCATCTATCATAAAACTAACACTAGGGACAAAGAGCTGAGGAGAAAGGTGTTGAGGTACGTGAAAGACAACACTGGTGTCTCCATACGTGGTTTGGCAAAGAAATACGATTCCACCTTTTCCACCGTGCATAACATCCTTTCAAGAGATCCTTTCGCTCCCTGAAACAAAATTTAGTGGCCAAAAAGCGTTCACAATTACTATACGAACGAAATTTTATGGCTGTATTTTAATGGATGACGAAACGTGTGCCAAAATGGATTATTAACAAATCCCCGGACGAAATTCGCAGTTCTCCGGAAAAAGCAGCTAACGGAAGTAAGCCTTACAATCGAAAAAGGAAAAAGCTTGTTGGGAAGCTGCGGCTGCGGAACAGGAATCGATAGCAATGCAAGGCCCAGATAAAAACTCCGCATTTAACCGGAACACACTGAAAAAGTAGCTCAGGAAAAAACCCTGAATCCAAAACAATTAACGAAACCCAACAAGGCCTTTTATCTTTTTAAACATTAATAGCAAGTGTAAATATTTATTCAAAAAGATAGAAAAATCACTATATATGCAACATATATAATAAGAAACTTAGTTACTTTTTTTAAAAATTGTTAGAAGGGGGCCCCCTTATAATTTGTACATCATTTAAAAGGGTGGCAGTTGTTAAATAAACAAACGTTAAGTTTACCTACTAATATCTGCTAACCTGTAATCTACGCATCCTCGAAGATAGCTAAAAAAATTCATTAAAATTGACGTAAATCCTTGAAATGAAGAGATAATGATAAGTTGTCTTCTACAAAAAAAATGTATTTTTGAAGTACCTTAAACTCTGTAGAACATTTAAAAAATGGGAAAATTCAAATAAATAAGTTATGATAAAACAACTAGTTTTAAGGTGGTATTACATTTTGCGTTCCTTTTTCACCCTACAACTTCGTCCAGTTAAGAGATAGAAAGTTTTTGTCTTCTACAAAGTTTCATGAAATGGCCTAATCTACAATGTTTCAATACATGATTATCGAATTAAACCAGAAATAAAAAAGTTAATTTTCTTATCTAGGTGTATACACCCCTAAAATCATATTTTTTATCACAAAAATAAAGTAATTAAAAAAAAATGTAGTAACATTCAATGGGCCACACCTAATAGTTTCGCCGCAAATACCCATGTCCCACTTTTTTTTATTTCGTCCCACTGTGCGTCGGGGTCGCAGAAGTTATGTTTCCGTTGTGGAAGGTCCCACGATATAGCGACGTTTCCTGCAAAGCTGTGGACATGAAAAGTCGGCCACTTGTCATCGATGTGTTACACGTCAAACGCTAAGTCACGCAGCCAGAATCGGGTAGCGGATACATGTACCAACGATGATGGAGATAGAGAGATTGAAGGAGTGCAGGTGAAGAGAGAGAAATTGAAGGAGTGCAGGTGAAATTCGACCTCAATACGGAAGCTTGTGATTCAGGGATATATCGAACGAGAGATATACAAATACTTACGTCTACTATTCTAATGACTAATTTGGCTTTAAGGCTTTGTTTTTTGATCGTTTGGAACGACGGAGTTTCAGTAATGAAGATTCGCTGCACCTTCGCTTCTTCGCCGACATCTGCCTGACTTGTTCTTCCTTCCTCACTTGTTTTTCTTTGTCGTCTTTTGTTGTGGTACTTCAGATAAAGAACCAGGAACCTCAACCTCGGACCTTGGACTGTCAACGGTTTGAACTTCTCATACAACAAATAGTTTTTCAATGCAATCTTCATTGTCTGTACTCCTCTCTCTGACAACACATTAGACTGTGAATGGTATGGCGGTGAATTCAACACCCTGATATTGTTCTGATCGCAAACTTCGAATTAACACACTTCCGTAGGCCGTTCTGATATAATTGCTTACGAGATGGCTTGTTGTAGCAGGGTCAGTCGATCTCAGTGAGGACCTTCGGAAGTCTACGGACCGAAGGCCGCGTGTCGTCGCATGGCATGGGACTGGCGACTCCACGAACCCTTGTCCAGTCAAATCCTTCGACTGCTTTAGACTAAGCCCCTCGATCCCCGTTGTATAGTTGTTAGAGGAACAGTGGAAATTTTTAGCACAAATGATTTATAAAAATGTTAAAACAAAGACAGAAAATTTCACGGCTATACTGAATCTTAGATTCAATCAACACATTTATTTTTGTTTTTATTTGTACTAGTAAATGTGCTGATATTTTGCAAATTTCTACTGTTCCTAATAAAAAAGTTGTGAGCAATGAAAATGAGGAAGGATCTCACCAAAAAATTTACAATTGAAATAACTTACCATAAAAGCATATCAGTCTCTATGTTGCATCATAATATCAAAGAACAATCCTATAAAACGTTTCTTGCACTGCATGTTATTCATCTAAAGACTGGACTCGGAAAAATGAGACACACAAAAATGATCACCAAAAATTCATTTTATATCGGATACTTCTCAAATTTTCAGGGATTGAATAACTATATATAAGCTATGTTTTGGCATAGTTTATTCATTGAATTTCCTCCCCCAAGCTGAATGCTCGTACATTTCTCTTAACACTGCTCATGAGATTTTGGGCGAGGCTTTGTCCATCTTCCTTACACAATTTTTTCCAGTTTTGCTTCATAGCTTCATCGGTTTTGAATGTTTTTCTGCAACTTCACTTCTTCTTCATTATCGCCCAAAACATTTTGATCGGACGAAGTTCTGGTGTATTTGGCGAGTTCGCCTCCTTCGGGACCACATTAACGCCCTTCGCTTCGTACCAATCCATTACAGGCTTGGCGTAATGCCACGAAACGAGATTCGGCCAGAACAGCGTGGGACCACGGTGAGAGCGGAGGAAAGGCATGGAAGAGATAGACTCCCAAGTAGCACACTACGATCATAATTAGTCGTAATAACTTAAATACAACTTAGCACGTCATATCTATGTTATTTCAACCGAATGGCAACATGTGTGCTTCTAGGGCTGGCTTGATCAGCCACTCACGGTACAGCTTCCGCGCACGCAATTTGGTCCAATCTTTAGGACTTATTTGCTTCTATTGGCTGATACAAGGTCTCTCTTTTCTCATATGAAAAAATATCATAAAAGACAGAATTACTATTTCTACAAATTTCAATCTCGAAAAATGTACATGGAATTTTACACTAGAAAATTTCAATTACTTGGCCATGTAAAAGCAGCTGCAGTTAGTCAATGTACTTCCAATCATTTACTTACTGAAAACCCAACCTACACACTTTTTTTTTAATAATCGTTTATTTGTACAGGCTCAATCGAATTAACTTTACAGAGCCAAATTTTCATACTTTTATACATCATTTATCTTAAAACTAAGGTTAGGAGGATAGAGCCGATTACTCGCGGCCGTCTCGAGGTTAATAGGGATTACAAATTACGGATGGGAAAGAGGGTGGAATTCAAAGTATGGTTTACATAACACATTAAATTTAAATTCTAAATTATCTAAACACTTATAACTATACAATTTATGGTTTTCTTTGACTTGAACATTTTTTGATAAAGAAAAAACACACACACACATACACATATAAAAAAAACGTAATCTACACACTTAAAAATTATGAATTTTTCACGAGACGTAATCCATATTTGTAAAAAGTCCGGGAACGTAAACAAATATTTCGTGTAAAATTGAAATCTCCTGAAACCAACACATACGCAATTCTATGAAAAATGGGTTTGATTGGATTTATTTTCTCATCTCTTTAAACTCATTCTTATGTGCGAAAGGACGCGTGCATGTGTCGGTCTCAGGGGACAGAAATTTACATGACATTTTGGTAGTGTGTACCTCTTGACATAACGTGAGTCAGGTGAGCCAAAACTTACAACGATGCAAATGCGAAGCTGAAAATAGCATAAAAAGTATTGTGAAGGAATGTTATAATATAACATGATAATTAAAATTATATTTGTTATTTCTGCATATCTGCTGATCCTGCTGTAATTGTAGACGGACTTGCACTATCATAATCACGAGGGAAGAAAACAATTCAAAATTACTATGCAATACTTGGGAATTCCGTGGATGATCGGGGTCGCGATACAGCTTTTCTTACTCAACCACTGGATGCCAGGTCAGACGTTGTTTGTGCCGCACCTCCTTGGTGGACAGACGCTCAGCACGCACCTCCTCAATTTAGCTGAAGTCAGATAGACAACAGTGCCCAGGCTGCACTATCAGCTAAGTACGCAACCCTTAGCTCGCGGTCTTTGTCATCTCTTGACCATTGGAAGCATAAGGTAGGAACTTGTGAGGACTAGCGCTATGTTGCGGGGACGCACGCTCCATTCCTGTTGTTTACTCACCATTTTGCAGCCCGGACTGGGGAGGAGACGTAGATACCTGGAAACCGACCAGTGGATACATTTTCATCAAAATGGGAAAAGCAGTCTCGTGGAGCGTAAAGCGGTAGTCATCTGTAGCCTTATCGTCTTGCGAGACAGAGTTTATGGCTCTCTCAGCGACAGTTCAAGAAGCGCTCTGGTGGCAGCAGTTGCTGGAGAAATTT
>JASCZW010015994.1:0-19508 GCA_034211315.2 Aedes japonicus
AAAGATAGGAAAAAATACATGGAGCAGCGATTCACCTAAGCGAATGTTCAATTGACTAGGGATGTGAAATGTGATTACGGTCTGTATGGAATTAAAAACTAAATATGTTTATTTCTTGAAAATAAAAATAATTAACGTCAAGATAATTCATGTGAAAAGACTTTCCAGCGGATGTCCAGTAAAACATATGTAAAAGTTTACCCAGACATTTTTGCTTGCAGTTAAATAAAGCAATACTTGAAAAACTGAGAAGCACAAAAATAGTCACCAAAAATTCATTCTTAGGTGTATTTTTTTTTAAAGAAATAATTTTTTTTCAGGGAATACACTACAACATTATTGTGAGGTTTCATTGGTCTATTGAATCTTGTCTCCATGACCGAATTCCCTCACTTTGCCCTTGACACCACTCATAAGGTTTTGGGCAATAGTGAAGCCGACTTCTTTTGATACTTTTACCCACTGTTTCTTCAAAGCCAGCTCTTTCTCGAATACTTTAGGTGTTTTATGAACTTTGGCCTTCATGCCAAAAACTTTTCAATCGGACGAAGCTCCGGCGAGTTCGATGAGCTGAAGTCTTGTGGTACAAAAACAATTCAGTTCACCGGCCGCGTATAATGGCAGGATGCAAAATCCAGCCAAATAGCGTCTCGCCACCGTGAGACCGCAGGAAGGGCAATAGGCGCTTCTAGAGGCAGTCGTATCGGTAGTACTTTTAGTACTTTTACTTTAGTACAAATACTTTTAGATGAATTTGCCCACCTTCTTCTTCCATACCTCCTCAGGAGCGGCAAACCGTGAGGCGACAGTGCAAATGAGACGGCAGCGCAAAACTCCTACCCCGGCAATAGCTCTGTGTCCGCCTTGATGTAAGTCTCGTCGTCCATCTCGACGCACCTTGGTTTCGTCAGCCACTCTCGGTACAATTGTAGACGTGGAGTGGTATTGGGTTATTAATGTTCTTTTTGAGCAAAAAGACAAGAATCCTCCAAATGCACCAAGAAGAAAGAACTTCGTATGAATCCCAAAATAAACCAAAATGAGCTAGAATTAAAGAAAGCCTAGATAAATGTATCCAAACAGATGGAACGGCAGTTGTACATGAATCAACGGAAAGGTACAAGCATTTTAAATGGACGAATTCATGTGAAATATGTGAAATCTTACGTCAGATTGTGGCAAGTTAGCTACTTGTATTATTAAATCTAGGGTTCTTTTGAAGTATTTGGCAATGTATTGAAGTATTTGTTAATAGTATTTAATTTTTTTTTATGAAATTCATTTGATTTTTATTATAATAATTCATCATAATAATGATCATTTTAATAAAGTTCATCATCAACGTTAAGCATTGCCCACGAATATATGTTCACAAATAATAAATTTAAAAACGCAAACAATTCGGCACCCACTTTATGCCAGCATGTCTATTGAATAACTTGCATTCAAGTTGTTCATCCGTTTGTTCATCCGTTTGTTCATTGGTCATTTCAAGAGCTTTCAGCACCACGGGGAAGAACTTGTATGGAATCAGTTGAGAATGGAAAATGAACACCGTCAGAGGAAGAAGAAGGTATCCACCCCCGGTTCTGATTATAGCATTTAAAAATCGGTTTCATGGTGGTTGTACTTTTCCAAGCAGCTTAACAACCTCCGATCACAACTGACTATACAAGGCCTCCAAAGTAACATTGCCAAAACCATCCAGCTTTATTAAGTTTTGTTTAGGTTTTATGAAAGCCAATAGAAATAAATTTGATTTTATTATGGTGCCAAGAGATGCCAATAGGTTTCATATTTTAGTCAGGCTTATAAGAAAATACACAGCTGGTTAACAACAATCTTAAGACGTTGTATTATCAAATTACTTTTAATAGTATTAAAGGGTGTCCACGATGAAATTGCCACACTGTGAAATTGCTCTAACTATTTAACCGTTGGGTAGAATTTAATGAAAATTTGGGTAAATTTAGTGCATAGTGCATTATTTACATCCTGCAAGTTTTAAAGTCCTGTGATCAAAACTCGCGGAAATGGAGTCGAAAGAACAGCTCGTGCGTGATAAAATCTTGCGCATTCATCACGAGAACAAGGATCTCTCGCATCGTTCCATCGCTAAAACGTTGGGAATCGCGAATTCCACAGTGTCGCGAGTTATTAAGCGGTTCGAGGAACGGTTGACCACCGATCGGAAGACCAGAAGTGAAGGAAGAGGTATTCCGTACAACACCAAAAATCACAACCACGTAGTTGGGGCCTTCAACCGAAATCCGAACGCCTTCGTTCAGGATGTGGCTAAGAAGCTGCACCTAAGCCGAAGTTTTGTCCAGAATTCCAAAACTAAGGCTGGGCTTCGAACGTTCAAGGTACAAAAGGCCCCTAATCGCGACGAGAAGCAGAACAAGTCCGCCAAAACCCGTGCCAGGAAGTTGTACCTCAACATGCTGACGAAAGTTGAATGCTGCATCATGGACGATGAAACATATGTGAAGGCCGACTTCAAACAGATCTCCGGCAACCTGTTTTTCACGGCCAAGGATAAGTTCAGCGTTCCGGAGCATGTCCGCACTCAGAAGATGTCCAAATTTGCGAAGAAATTCCTGGTTTGGCAAGCCATCTCCACGTGCGGGAGGCGGAGTGCACCTTTCGTGACCCAGGACACGATGAACGGACAGGTGTACATAAAAGAGTGCCTCCAGAAGCGGCTGCTTCCTCTCCTGAAGGCCCACAACGTCCCAACAATCTTCTGGCCGGATTTGGCCTCATGCCACTACTCCAAGGACGTGCTGAAGTGGTATGTGGACAATAAGGTCAATTTCGTGCCGAAAATGTTCAACCCTCCCAACACTCCGAAGCTCCGCCCCATCGAGAAGTACTGGGCGATTATGAAGCAGCACCTTCTTAAACGACCTAAGGTAGTGAAGACAGTCGAGGAACTGAAGAAAGTATGGGTTTACATGCAAAAAACGGTTGATTCACAGGTTGTGCAGAATCTTATGGCCGGGGTTAAGGCCAATGTGCGGGCATTTGCGTATGGACTGTAAATAAAATACGAGTAAAATGGTAAAATGAAGTTTAATAGTTATTTCTCAATCCCTGAAAATTTGATGGCAATCGGATGAAAACTCGAAATTTGCGAATCAATTTTGTGTGTGGCAATTTCATCGAGGACACCCTTTAAAGGTTTTATTTTCGACTTTATGAACTCGTCAAATGCTTTTTTGAAATACCGTTTTAGGACTCCTTCATTAGATCTAATTATGCTCAGTTGAAAAAGCATTTCTAAGCCATTTTGCCTCCGGTTAATGCATTAAACGGCGCATTGGTTTTATAGTAGTCATTGCGAAGATAAATTGCCATTTTAGTAAAACTGTGATTTTTTCAATGGACATATTGAAATATAAGAAAAAATTAAAATGAAGAAAAATAAATGCACCAGAGGTTAATACGATGGAAATGAACTGTAGATCGGACACCCATTTCGACATTCATTTAGAAAAACTTATTGAATTTCTTCAATTTTCAGGAAATACATGATTAATCCATCGAACATATTTGTTTTTATTTTGTTTTTGTTGTTGTAAGCTCACAAAATTTCCGAGGCTCTTATCGGGCTAATATTCACCATAAAATTAAATTCGTCTATGATTTGGAACATGATACGCAGTGAAACACTAAATATGTTCTGGATATCTTGCTATCAAACAAAAATTCCCGCAACAGCCTAACTTTTTTGTTAAATATTGTTTACTGCTTCATGCATCATAAGAACAGAGAATCCAACAGAGCAGAACGACAAACACCAACAACAATATCACAATAAAGTTTGACAGCGGCCATTTGGCCGTATGTTGGTTTTCATGCCAGGTTTATCAAGTAGTCATACAATATTTCACTAGAACATTTTCAAAATCTTTAGGATCTTATAAAGGTTTTATTAACTTGTTTCCACAACCGTATATATACCTAAGAGGTAAAAAGGTGGCAAAAATGCAATTGCAGTTTTAGCAATCATATTTTGAGAAATCGCAATGTTGCCCCTGTCGATCCACAAAGCATTTTATGCTTTAAACAAAGCCATGCAAATGTGTGCAAGTGGTTGGCAGCATACGGATTCCTAATTTATCGTTGTGTGCTTAGTGCCTGGATAGGCGAGGCAACCGTTGGATCTTTGTTCAACCGTCAACAAAGAGAGAGCGAGAGAGAGAGAGAAATAATATTTTTGACACTAGCAAAATTAGTAAGATAGAAATATGATAATTCGCACACATTAAGAAACATTAGGCAAAATGAAAAGGGAAAAAATAAACAAAATTACCCAGGCTATATCATGATATATTTGAAATCAACATATATGTCAACATCACCGATATTAGATGTTTTTTGTTTAATCTTATATGCTTTGCGTGATATCTTCATACTAAACAAATTATTTTCGTTTGATTAATTAGATTATTCCCCTTGATTTGTAGTTTTTCGTTTTGTTTTTTGATTCCAAGTCTTGGCTGCTAGGAATCTCAGTCTCTCCATTCCCGTTTCGAAGCAAGATTGGGAAATTTGTTTAAGTGTTTAAGTGAGTTCCACCTGTTAGAAAATAGACATCCAAGCTAAGGAGTTATTTCGTAATTAATCAAACGACGATCTCTATTAAGTATATTCTTAGCTTATGATGGAGCCCTTTTGACGTGGATATCGGAATAACCGAACGGTCACGGTGACACTAAATCTTCCGGAACTGAATACTTATGAGAAACCTGCATTAAGGTTGAGATTTCTTGCTTGGTATAACAAGAGACGAGTGGCCCTTCCCGAAGGAGGCGCTTAAGCCACTCTTTTTTTAATTCACGCCACAGACAACTCTTTAGCCACACTTTGTGTGCTATAAGATATTGGCATATAGTTAACTTATAATTTATGTTCATATCATATCCAGTTGCACAAGAATATTAATAAGCTTTTGTAGGTCTCATCATCCGGATGAATGGTTCATCATGTGTATTTTGTAAGCAGCTTCATGTAGAATTCGTGTAGTCTCGAATAAGACAGTTCTGCACTTTGAACTTTTTCAATCCGGATCGTTTCGTGGCCCTCTGGATGAAACTTTTCTATACTTCATACTGTGTGTATGTTCCCGGTTTTCATCAACCTCTTGGCTTGTGATTCACTGGCATTCATTCCTGGAACTTCTGAAACGGTCGAATGATGTTTATTCATCAGTTCTCCCAGGGCGCGATGCAACAACCCATAATTTTGCATGTTGGTAAGCTAAATCGTTTCGCGAATGGTTTGCAAATTTTTTTCCTTCTCATGAATACATTCTAAGGAAAAGCAAGGAAAGTGAAGCTACACGACGTTTCCAAGATTAAAGTTGCCTATACGAAAGTTTTATGCTGAATATTTTCATTTGCTATCATTAACTAACTGAAATCCGAAAAACGAATCATTTGTTCATTAAAAATTAAAGAAATTATTTTTTCATTAAGTAATGAAAAAACCTGCTTTTAATAAACTGGAGCAATCGTTCAAGAATGATTTTGTAAATATTTGCATATTGAAAATCTAAAAAATACTGGGAAACAGTAACTTGAATGCAGCATCAACTTTAGTAACAACAAATCATTGGATGATTATGGAATGACGAAGTAAGAAGAGAACCCTTCAAACTTATTAATGCCCATTGGACCATCAATACCAACTGTGATCTCACTGCAGCTTTCTGTATTGGTCTTTCGAACAGAAAATCGTTCCCCACGCATGTGTGATCTATGTTGAAGCATGTTGAAAGAAGAGATTTCCTAATAAAAATTTCCAAACTTGTAGCTTGGACACTTCTTCGTATAGTATTTATAATCACAACTACATGGTCATTTGGTGACTTCTCTCAATGCTAATTTGCCGTTTAATGCGTTTATTGGAGGCAAAATGGGTTTAAAACGCCTTTTCAACTGAATAATACTAATACGAATGAGTCCTAAGACGGCATTTCGAAATCGCATTTTACCAGTTTATAAATTCTAAATAAAACCTATGTTAAGAATAAAAGGAATTTGAGAATACAAGTTTTTGAGATCAATGTAAATAACCTGTGTAAGTTCTCATATACCTGACTAAAATATGACACCCATTGGCACCTCTTGGTACAGTTATAAAACCAAAAATTTTTCTAGTAGTTTTGGCAATGTTACTTCTCAAGCAAAACAGCTTGTGTTGAACAAGTTGAAAGTACTGTTAAATGACAAAAACGGGTTATTAATTTAGGTGTAAAATACTTTATTTCGTACTTTAATATGACGCAAAAAGCGCAAAAAGTGAAGCCTGATAAAACATAAAATGGAAAAAAATTATACGCATACAAAAATATAGGCATCGCCAAGCGTGGGATTTGAACACTAGCCCTTGGCGTGAAAGTATTGTAGCTTCTTTGCTAAGCCAACTCAGATAGTTGAGAAGTAAACTCTGAGTATCTATGATATGCTCCCCGTTGGTAGAAAAACCACGATCTTGTACAACAAATTCATCGTAGTGAGAAAAAAGAACACGTTTTGCAAAACATGGTTGGTGTAATGTAATTTCAACAATATACATAACTGCCCATAAAATCTTGTCTTGTTTATGTTTTATCATGTTTTCAAGAACAACGATAAAGTATTAATCAATTGCAGCATTTGAAAAATTATTTTTAGCTGGACCGTTTGTCTGAGTGATATATAAAAAACGAGAAATACAAACCGCTTCAAACTTGACAAGTTTTGCAATATGTTTATAATACATTTATAATACAAAGAATTATAAATCATTCTAAAAAGATGTTTTGTGTGTTACTTGGGTTGGGAGACTATTATCCGATGTGAATATGCACATAATGGTGTCCTACTGCCTAAGAAAACCGGAAAAAGAAATTAATTTCTACCGCAAGGGAACGTCCATTAATTATGTCACGCAAAATTTGACTTTATTGTACCAAAAACCTCAAACCGGCCAAATTGCTCATTGCTACGACAAATCAATAAATATTGGGCTCTGATGAAGCGGAAGCTTTCTGGAAAGAAGCAAGGAATCAAAGAAATCAAACACTTCCAGCAAATTTGGACAAATACGGCTTGTACGATTTCTGAAGAGTGTGTACAAACCCTAATGGACGGAGTTATGAGAAAAGTTCGAAAATTTTATGCAAATACCCAATAACTATGTTTTGTCTTCACGAATTGTTAAAACACATCCCATGAATCTGAAATAAACAACTACGACGGAAATATAATGTGAAATTTATGTTTTATTCAGGTTTTGAGGTGTCCGGATTATTGCGGATACAGACCTTAATCCAAACTGTCTAGGAGGTTGGAACTTGAAAACTTCAGTAGTTACAGTAGCTATTTGGACTATAAAAAGTAACGCCAAGTGTTCAGGCATATTCAGTATTAGAAGATAATCTTGGGATGGTCTAGGTCATCATAAATATCCTGG
Source organism: Aedes japonicus (assembly GCA_034211315.2). NCBI lineage: Eukaryota > Metazoa > Arthropoda > Insecta > Diptera > Culicidae > Aedes > Aedes japonicus. The sequence continues at coordinate 7,465 of JASCZW010015994.1, forward strand.
GCTTCAGTACTTTGGATTCAAAATTGTAAAATTATTTATTAAACAATAAGAAGTTATTGTTAATCATGTTTTTGTTATTGCATGAAGCACGTAATCAAATATTATAATTGAAATGGAAATATCCTTTTTATCAACAAGCAACCCTACGAGTGAATAGCAATATCTGTTGGAACCGAAGATGTGAAGAGAAAGTATTGATAGGTCCGAAAGAGCACGGCAGGTTGTGAATTTGAATAGAAGTAGTTTAAATTGAGCGTAGGGAATGTTTGAAAGGTGGCATCCACTCAATAAATATTCTTAAAGGTCAAAATACATTATAAATTTATATGACATATTCAAGGACATCCAAACTATCATTGAGATCAGAACATAAGACCTACAGTTGTAAAAAAATGTGTATTAAGACATATTCATTGAATATCTTAGAAGGACAACACATATTTTAAGATAACCTTTGGATATTCTAGGTTATCCAAACAATTCCGGAGTTCAAAACTTAAAATCTACAGCTGTAATTGTTGCTTTCTGGACTAATAAAAGTAACAATATGTAATTGCTGTCTACTTCTAGGGTTGGATGTTGATAAGTGATGGGGCTTACCCGTTCCTTTACGAAGGATTTTCCACCGTCGATAAAATTGACAGTCCAGATTGCTGCGATGAGTGTCCCGGATAGATAACGTGAATTACGATATTTGTCAGCTCGCTCGGACAGTTTGGCTCACAAATTGCTCCTGACGCACTAGATTTCACGGTGTGGCATCGCCTGTACGGTTGCGGATCAAAACTTTAGGCTACTTGTGGCCACACTAGTTGGGGGTATTTCACTTAACCGGGAAACTTTCGGAATAGCAGAACAATCGTCCTTATTACACTGCACTTGATTGGGATTTCTAAACAGACAACGAGATGAGATGTAGGTCTGACTTCGAAGCTGGTTTATTTTGTACTACTGCTCTATACAATTTAATTCTAGCTATTTACAATTGTTCACTTGAAACCGTTCGGGTTTCGTGTCGTGCTTACTCAGCATCCGACTCTCTTCGCTCATAATTCTCATGAAATTAGGGTGAAACTGATTTAGATTGGTTTCAACTAACTATATGAATTCAACTTTAAGTTTAGTTTTAAGATTTAGGTAGATCATTAATGATAGTTTAAGTTTAGCATTTAGGTAGTGCATTAGGATAGATTTGGTTCATATAGAGTTCATTTGATATAAATAGACTAAACTTAAGCTAGTTTTAATTCACTCATCAAAGAATGATATTTCCAATTTTCAAACATTATAATTGATTAGGTTCTTCATGCAACAAGAAAAAACATGATTAGTTAAATGACCAAATTAAGTGAAGTGAGTCTTCTGGAAGTTCAACAGATATAATGAGATATCTTGGAATATTCTGGGTTTCCAAAACTGCCCTTGAGTTCACAAATTAGGACCTACAGTCATAATATTAGCTTTATAACCAATGAAAGATGACGATATGAACCCAAACACATTCAACGCAACTAACCAATATTCAGTTGGTTAGTTGCATTGAGGTCAGAGCTTAAGATATAAAGTAGTAACTTTTGCCTTTTGGGCTATTCAATGAATATTCCGAAACGTGAACAGACATCAGAGGATAACTTTATTAGTTTCAAGTCATCTAAACTGTTCTTTAAAACTTTAGGTCTCTAATTGTAACAGTAGCTTTATGAGCTATACAAGGTTAAAATACATATTCAAACATATTCAATTTACCTTCCGTGACACACCAATTTGAATAACATAGACATAATATCATAGTGGCTGTTGGTCTTCCAGGTCATTAATTGAACATGTTTTGAAACATATCGTAAGTTTGTTTAGTGGATAAAGCTACTATTTTAACATCAGATCTTATGTTCTGAAGTCCAAAACAGTTTGGACAACCTAGCACATCTAAAACCAAATATTTACTGTAGAAGGAGATGTTCGCTAATCACCATGAGGCACCAAGATTCACTCTTGGTGTTTTTGGCTAGAATGAAAGATATGAAGAGAAAGTTTTTGAAAGTTCCGTCAGTGTGCGGCAGGTTGGAAATAGAACAGATTCTTTTGTTTAGGAAATCGAGCGAAAGTGCATGTATCCAGTGGTATTCGAACCAAATATTTACTACTTTTTTAAATAATTATTACATAATTGAGCATTATTGCAACCAGAATACAACAAATTACTTGTTTAATAACGCTTGAAAAACATAGGCCTGGAAGGATTAAAAGAACACAAAAACGCTACTGATAATCTGAAACTAAATGAATCACTAAATGAAAAAATGCAAAACTGATCAAAACTATATATCAAAACAGCTCGATGCATGGAAAACGATGTTGAATCAAGACGATCCTCCCATCACATCATGCATTTTTAATGTAACAGCTGAAAGCTGAGAATTCAGTAACTGTCTCTTCTTAGAAACATGACCATAGCAAGCTTAACAGAGAAATGAGGAGCGAAATTCTCAGTAATATTCCTAAATCCATTCAACATTCTTTGAATGGCCTGCGGTGCTACAACACGGTGAGATGTTTCTTTGCTTTTTTTGATTAAGCTGTACAGAGTTCACGATATTTTAGGACCGACTCAAACGATCTTCAGAATACATCAACAGGATATGATTGATCAGTAGAATTTCTTTCAAACCTTCCCATGGGCGTGTTTCAAATCGCACGCTCTCACACCCGCCACTAAAGAGAGCAGTTCAAACGACCGATCCGAACCGATTGGATACGTTGATGTTTTCGCGTGGGCTTCAAAGGTTTCGGGCATCCGTATTCGGATTTATGCCTTACGCGCCTTCGATTCGATTAAGCCGTCTCCTTCGGGCGATTACAATGCGTTTCGGTTGGGTGGGTGGGAGTGTCGGTGTGGTTGGCGCGGGAAGCACTAGAGATGACCGATTCCCATCATCTTCATCGTTGGCCAAAACTCGGATGGAATGTATTTACCGTTTTGATTCGCATGCCGGACAGATTAAAATTTTCTAAAATTATTTTGATGGGAAATTAGATTTTGTGTTCTGTATATGGGTTCCTTTTACGAGCATGAAAATTGAGAGTGTCACCTAAAGTGCTCAGTTTTTAAATGTTAATAACGCAGTGATATATTTTTAGTAATAAACTATTGAGTACTTGCAAGAAGAAGAGTCGAATATTATAATTTGAAAATAAATTATTCTACTTAACATTTCAACAACCCAGACGTTAAAAATCAGACGAAAAAATCTGGTCACGTCTTCCTTCGGAAGGGAAGTAAAACCATTGGTCCCGGCTTATATTCATGAGTTGATAGGTAGGGTCCAGGTGGTGGAGTCGTCTTTTTGGCGTCAGCGATTGTCACCGTGTGAAGTAAAAAGCCGACGGAAAATTAAAAAAAAAACCTTTAAATCAATACGCGAATGATTTCTCCGAAAGACAACGGAATTCAATGTAACATACGTTACACAAATAATACAACAAGTTCTTCATCAGCAATTCGCACAATTCGATTTTTCCGAATTTCTCCATGCTCTACTGTTAATTGTTAACCATTATTCCAAAAATGTACTCGATTGTCAATGACGCTAATTGAAAGCTATACTCAGCTAAAATTTAACAATGCTTTATTTATAATAATGAATCATTCCGGACGCTTAAATATTACTTAAGCCTGTGATCGAAATTCGACTCAGTACGGTATTCATGGTGGCTAGAAGAAGAAGAAGAAGAAGAAGTAGGTATGGAAGGCGTGGAACCGATCAAAATATTTTCCTCTTTTTTCTGCAACGTAATCGTGCCGCAACTCAGCTGCCATGGGACGCGGATGGTTTTACCGAAGAACGATCAATAGCGAACTACGAGCTGCCTTTTCGGGGGGTCCGCAATTTGAATGACTGGCTAACAACGGGAAGGAAAGTGTTTAATAAATCTCATTAGAGCGGTAAGCGTACTTTTGACGTGAGACCGTATTGCTTTAAGAAGCCCACCCGCCGGTATTTGCAAGTGATATGCGATGAAATTCATTTTTATTTTTCATTATTCGTCATCTTCATCAATAGAATCCTATATAGGCCAGACAAGTCGGCTCTACCGTTACTGGTTGGATTATTTTCCCACCGCTTTTTTTAAGGCTGGTTCAGAAATGATCACTCCTGAGGTAGCTGACTATGGGGTTGTCATTCAGTTTAAAATATTTTGCTAGTATGTTTGATGATGTCATTCGATTATGCAAAATTGTACACCGCCTATCTTATGTAATGAGGATGTATCTAGCCTAACTTGAAATGAAATGCTCGGAAGCTTTTCTGGCAGAACGATATGCTAGTATTTTTTTCACGATGAATAAGAAACCTGCAACGAAAAAAAACCTTCCATTGCCAGATGTAATGATTGTTGCAGACATTGAAATAAACCATCCCGTGTTTCTTCACATCATATATTGCTGAAAGCTTCCAGGATCGAATGATTTATTTTCTGTCGTAATTGATGATAAATGAATAATTCATTCCATAGTGCCATGCTGGGAATAAATGTGTTTTGTTGTCACATCAGCATTGTCTTTGGCTAACGAAGGACACCCACCCAAGCGTGCTCGTAAGTAAGGCATTGACTGAATCAGCCTAAAAAAATCAGCCAGCACTTCAATTACTAAAATTTCATTTATTATTTACAGACGTTACATTTCAGTTCCTTTACTACGGGCAGTAGGTTCTGGCGATGGAGCCGTCGGAATTAAATAAATTGAGGTTAGAGTAGTGGGTCCGGATGCCATAAAATACAACCGATAAAATCCTTCAGTCGGAGCAGCTCAAATCGATTCGAACAACAATGATAAACGATGTTTTGATCGACCGCAGTCCACTGCCAGCATCGATTGGCTATCAATCAAGTTCACGTCCGTAGCGAAACTGACTCCGAGACTGAATTCCTACAGTCCTAGAAAAGAACTCCTGCTCACCAAGTGGAATCCAGCAATGCAATACGTATATACCAATCGACTTAAGAGAAGTGGACTGTCACATTGCGCAAAATAAAACATCATTGGGAGAATTCAAATGAAAAATGATAGTTTTTTTTTGTCCTGGATTTGTTTGGTGACACCTTGGGTGATGATTTGAGTGCAGCCTTCTTGATGTAAACCATTCGTATTTGACCTCATTTACGCTTGGTTTCAAATATTGCTAAGCATAGTCGGTGAAGAAAAAAAAGTAATGTCAATGTGGTGTTGTTTAATATGTTTGATCCTAGTCAGGTCTATAATGGTTTCGTTTCTTTTGAATCTCGTAGACTTAATTGCACTTTTGGCATTTTGATTCTATTAATAGTTACGTCATTGCTTACGCATTAATATTGACGGCATCACCCATGGCTCTGAAAAGCGTCATACATTTTTAACGGATAGTTGAACTATACATTTAACAGGAGTCTGAATACGAGGCATTGTGAGTGTGTAAATTGTAGACGAAATACGCTAATCTACCGAAGGATTAGCAATTATAACAAAATTGAAAGAATATCAATTTGCTCAAAAGTTCTTCATAATTCTAATTTGCACTACGCCGAATGGCATCTCAACATGTGATTAGTTTCTGTTCAAATTCCAAGGTTTTCATCACATCTCACCCAATGACGTCAAAGGTTTACATTAAAGGGTGTCTGAAAAGGAGGATTTTATCCTTCATTCGGCAACACAAGACCAACGTTATGTTTTGGCCGGATTTAGCCAGCTGCCACTACTGTAAGAAGGTACTAGAATGGTATGCAGCAAACAATGTTGATTTCGTCGCCAAAGAGATTGAATTGAATTGCTTTGAGTTCACACCCATCGAAAAATATTGGGCAATTGTCAAGCGAAATCTTTGAGGATGCGGTAAAGAAGTGACCAATGCACAACAAATGCGTTTCAAGTGAAATAAGTGCGCCGGTGCAGTGTCACCAGCGACTGTGTAGATCATGAAGGCATCGATCACAAATAAAGTGCGATATTTCTTTCGAAACAGTGAAATGTAATAACTTGTTATTTATAGTTTGAAAGTTGAATAAATACCCTTTTGTTTGTCATTTTGATAAATCGTGTATGTTGTTTAATGCTTGAGATATGATCACTTGGATGCGTCCAAATTTACTTTGAATCAGGCTTTACGCCAAGCGGAATAGGTTGGATTAAGGGTGAAAGCGTCAAAGACTAACTATCTGTTGGCTGAAGGAACCGAGCGTGATTGAGCTCGCATAGGCAAAACTATGGCAATCTGTGGGAGATAAGTTCGAGGTAGTGGATGAGTTTGTGTACCTCAGATCATTGGTTACGTCGGTTTACAACTGGAGCAGAGAAATTCGGAGACGCATTATAACCGGAAATCAGGCTTACTTCACAAGACCTTGAGGTCTGGAAATCTTCACCTCCGTACAAAGAGTACCATGTTCAAAACGCTGTTAAAACCGGTAGTTATCTAAGGGCATGAGACGTGGATAATGCTCGAAGTGGACCTGCAAGCGCTTGGAGTTTTCGAACGACGCGTGTTTAGGACCGTCTTTGGCAGTGTATGCGAAAACGGTGTATGGAGGAGAAGGATAACTCACGAGCTGACGCAGCTCTATGGCGAACACAGTATCCAGAAAGTCGCTACAGCTGGAAGAGTATAATGGGCGGGACATGATGTAAGAATCTCAACCTCGCAAAAATGGTGTTTGCCTCGAATCCGACCAGTACAAGAGGAACTGGAGACAAGCAGCCCTCAACCGAGTTTTATGGAAAAAACGTGACGCAGGTGCGGTCCTAATACGACGTTGGACCCGCATTAGTAAGTAAGTAAGTATGTAAGTAGGTAAGTAAGTAAGTAAGTGAGTAAGTAAGTAAGCAAACTTTTAGCATCCGTCCTGTTGTGATTAGCATGAGTTGTAAATTTTCCCTTACTGTTTTAAAGCAGAAGCACCTATTGATGTAAACAAACCGTGCATTTCTCAAGAAATACGTTCTGGACCAAACAGCGTATTCTTTGATGAAAGAAATTCCTCAAATAGCACAAAAGATGCAATATTGCGAAACGTGTCCACGTTAATAAATTACGCAGTGTATCAAGTTTGATATAACTGGTTCCAACATGGTATATCTCGTAATCCTGACCATCTAGACGGCTACTGTTCTCGACAAATGCGTCCAGTAAGTAAATCAAGGCCTTTTCATTGGTGACTGTTAGTTGGTTAAGGTCTTTTGATAGAGAAGCAGAAGTTCGAAATTGTATCAATACGTGGCACAAGTGTGTTATTAAATCACCTGAATTTTATATATCTTGAGATCCTGTCCATTAAGAACGTTCCTGTCTTTGATAAACAAGGACGTTTCCTTTGCCTAACATCCCAATATATCTCCTAATATCTCTGATGAAAAGGTTGGGATTGCGTTATTCTACCGGTCGCTGCGGTTTCCTGGTTTCGGTTTACTCCTAATCCCGGCTTTCTGGCGGTCATCAGACGTTCTCCGAACACTTTTATAACGTTCGTCTCGGTTGAATGTTTAATGATTTTGCCAAGTCAGCGAGGGAATTATTTTGATTTTTTCATGCGCTTGCAAAATTTTGATACGCTGCTCTTCTTGCTTCAACCCCATTTTGACAACTGAATAGAATATACCAAAATCAAATTAGGGTCAGCATTTTGTTCGCAACAACATCAGGGGTGTTCACATTTTTTAACCCGTCAAGAATATCGGGATATCAAAAACCATGATGAGAATTTTCAGTATAAACGAGATGTATAGATGCTAATATCAAGATAGTCTATATCGCATAATATAAGTTGTAGCGTGAACAGGATGTTATAATGCATTCCTTATTAAGCTGCAATATTAAGCTGATTCGTTATTTTTTGTAGTAAAGGGCACATAAGTAAACAATCTCCATCACGGAATCGCAGTATTTTGTGAGTCGTGTGCTTTGGAAAATGATAAAGTCTATCATTAAATATCGTGGCTTAATAAGGACTCGAATTTTATTCATCTTAACCTTCCGGACATTGCCCTGTTTTCCAAAACACAACACACGTGAGAAACCTTGGTTTCTTTTTCTGCAAATTGTGCACGGGTATCGAAAGGTTAGCATTGAACAATGAGTGAAAAACTCACTAAGTTGTTCGAACAGCATGGTATATCTTGAATAATGTTGGTTATTTTGAAGGTGGGTATGGCTATAAAAATAACTGTTTATTCCATCCGCTTTTTAGGCAACTCAGTAGTAGAATTGTATGTAGAAGAACATAATAAACCATTTGTAGAGTCCCTATGCGCAATCAAAGTTACCGGAATTATCGACCATAACCCGATTGTCTGTAATTTTGTTTACATGTGAGTGTAAATAACACGAGGAATGCAAATCGCTTCGAGAGTGTCGACCTGGGTGAATTGAACTCAATATTAGGTACTTTTGCAACTGTTTGTAGTTATCAACTATTTTTGTTTTTTTCGTAGTACGTTTTGAATTGTTAGCATGAATCAACAGGCTATAAATTGAAAAATTACAAACCAGCATAAATTTCATGACTCAGATTGCTTTATAATTGCAATAAAACTTACTTTGGCAAAACAAGAACGTTGTCATACTTCATTCAAGTCGTGAGGGCTCGAGTATACTTGGCTCAGAAATGGAATCCAAGAAAGCTCAGGGTGGCACGAGGATAATACGCAAGGTCTTAAATATTATTTTAATCCTTCGTGTATAATTTTCAAATGTCTGAATAACCGTTTTGTAGAGAGAAATAACAGAGGTCTGCGTAGACTTTTGGTAAACCCCCTGCCCCATGGAAGACAAACGTAGACTTTTTCAGTCGCAGCGCATCTTTCTGGCTTGTAGACGCGCAAGCGCGACCGATAATTTGCAAGCCAGACGCGCAACTGCGAGAAAACAGACGAGATAGAAAAAACTAGAAGGGACAGCCCAATGGGGTTGTACGCAAAGTTAACGTAGGACTACGAAGCAATGCGCAATCTAGATCGCTTGATTGTTTAAAGAGTGGCCGAAATTGGTTTCCTTCCAAATCGAATTCGCATACACTTTTATTGATATAGCCTGTCTTGGTATTTACATTCATACATCTTGCTTCCCTGCAAATAATATGTATGACATATGATATCCAATGATACTCTATATCACGTAAAATACCTTGTAGTGCGAATGAGTTACTGGTCATTAAGGAAACTTTCACCCAAGAGGCTGGTTTCGTTCACCTCCAGTTGCATACGGTTTCTACTAGGTCTATGTCTGTACAACACTGCTAATGTCGAAAACATTACGGCTTCGGCACACGAAAGATATTTTTCGCAATCAAACACCCCAAAACAAAGCCCCCAGCACTCCCAAGCACATGTAAACTCTCTTTCCAGTTGTTTTGATGGTCCTGAAAAGGGTCATTTTGGGTTCAATGCAAGGTTTATCGACCACGGGTTCGGTTCGATCGGAAACCTCGTGTTTGAGCTAGCTCTCGGCAGCATGATCGAGAGGCAGTTTGAGTTTCCACCTTGCTGCAGATAGTTGTGGTCTGTTTGGTGATTCAAAGTCTATTATTGCCGATAGACGTCTAGGCCGAAATGGTGTTAATTGAAGCATTGAGTAGTAAATATGTAAGAAAATTCTATTGTTAACTCTCTAGATAGCATTTGATGGCCCTAAAAGGACCGTTTGGTTTTAATTATGATACGGCCTAATTGTATTTTCTACGATGGTTGAGAGGGCCACAATCTTTAACGCGTAGAAGATAACTATGGAAAGACATACTTGCAGCCATATTTATGCTGCGACATTTCACTCAACATCTCAAAATTATTCTTGTCCCGTTGTTGTCACGGGCGGGTTTTTACCATCAACTCGTAGGCTCAAGCAGCCTTATTTCTCACAGCGATGTTGACGGGAGCATCGGCCCAAACAACCAACTGCACCAACCTCTCTGGATAACGAATGCTCACCAGTGCACCATCCAGTGTGCTCGCACGCACACTGCGTCGCTACAGCAGTGTGGCTCTGCACAGCACTACGACTGCCGAAGACTGAATCAAATTTTCTGCGTGAGCTGGTAATGGCGTCGGATGCTATTTCACGAAAGAAGGCGGTACCAACGAAGTAAATGTAATACAAATTGCATCAAGAGGACGAACTTCAGTTAATGCGCCACAATAATTAGTTTTAATTAGTGCACGCTAGACGGATAATTTTCTTGACAGAAATACAACGAAACTACAAAGAAATCAACCACATGGCCGGTCTCAGACGTGTCGCAGTTCGAGCTCGAATTATCCTTCTAGAATTTCGTTAGTTAGTTGTTCAGCGTTCTTTGTGATATACCCCGGGACGCGGTGATTAATGAATGCTATGTTCAATTACAAACAACACTATAGAGAAAATTCAACCAAACAAACTCTTTTAGTTAACAAACTAATTTTGTCGTCCTGAAAGGACGGGTTTAGTTGACGGGGAGAAATAGTTTGCGATTCCATTGGGCTTTTTGTCTCGTTACGGCCGGCTTTTTCAGCCAAATTGCAGGCGTCAGCAAAATATTTCTCACAGCGATGTTGATAGGAGAATCGGCACCAACAGCCGACTGCATCAACACCTCTCTTGCAACAACTTCTCGGCAGGATGCTGCTGCGTTGCAATCAGTCACTGCACAGCTTCACGACTGATGAAGAACTGAATCAAAATTTCTGTCAAAGCTGGTATGTTATGGCGTTGGATGCTATTGAACAAAAGAAGGCGGTACCAACGAAGGCAGTGTGATACAAATTGCATCAAAGGGGACGAACTTTAGCCATTGTGCCACAGTAATTAGTTTTAATTAGTGCACGCTAGATGGATGATTTTCTTCTCGCTGTGCATCCGTGTGCGACAGACGTATTTTTTCTGCTCGGTTTTCCGGGTTTGTTTCAGTTGTGCTTGTAGCACAGTGCTTTCTCGCGACGTTGTTCGACCCACGGTCCGACCTTTCTCCGGCGCTCGGCCATCTGCTCGAAGTGGCAAAGTTTAAAACTGAGCTGCAAAATCTTGCGAAAAACCCGCCGCTACCGATCGCTGTGGCGATGATGCGCAGCAAAAACGACGCTGCAGAACGGCGAGCAGCAATGGCTGCCGCTAACAAGCAAGCCGTCGGCACAAAACGACCGCGACAACGACGATGCCCTCCGCCGGACCGTCGGATGCCAATGCCAGACTACTGGCAAACAACCAATTGCTGCGTTGCCGGTTCAACACATACCGAAGAAAGCGAAAATTCCCCGCTTTTTACCACCTCGAAGGACGTAGCGTCGCTTCGAAATAAGCTTGTTGCGGCACAAATCCACCCGCTTTTAAGCTGTGCAGCATAAGCACGAAAATCATGTGCTCTACGGAGAATGATTTCGAAGCCGTGGGAAAATTCCTAGTGGCAGAGAGATGGAGTTCTTCACCCACGATGCTCCCGGTAGCAAGCCGCTGAAGGTGGTAATTCGTGGTCTTCAGGATTATGACCCAGAGGAAATAATGGCCGAGCTCAAATCGGTCAAACTGAAGCCGATCAAAGTGTTCCCACTTCGGGCGCAAGGGATCCGGAAATTATGGGGACAAACTATTCTTGGTCCATCTGGAGAAGGACTCCATCCGTATGGACGATCTCCAGAAAATAAAGCTCTCTCCAACATCATTGTTGAATGGCAGCGTTACCGTCCACTCAAGAACGACGTCACGCAGTGTGGAAACTGTCTTTCATTCGGGCACGGTACCAGGAACTGCCACATGAAACCACGTTGTGGCAAATGTACCGGAGCTCATGCGACAGCTGCGTGCAGCCAAATGGACGAAGGTGCTGAACCTAAGTGCGTGAACTGTGGTGTCGAAATCGCAAGCAAGCAACAACCAAAACGAATAGAAAATTTCAACGACGACCGCCTCCTCCGGTGACAGAGGAACACTTTCCGCAGCTACGGTACAACGTACCAAATCTACCTCCTCTCGAAGTGAACCATCAACAGCGTATCCGCCAACCGACCACCACAGTCCAACACCGACTTGTAGCCGCCGCGTCAG